>JARYGA010056292.1:0-49470 GCA_030545235.1 Helianthus tuberosus
ATTCCGCATGAAACGATTTCAAGCGGAATTAAACGCCTATATATATCTGATGTGCCTGGTTCATTTGAAACGGAATTATATGTGTGTGTTTGAGAGCCGAGGTGCTGCCGAATTGTAATCAGATCTGTAAAAGCTCAGGAAATCAGTAATAGATAAAGATTAGAAAGTATCAAGTTGTGTTGACATCATTTACATTGATTCCGCCTTTGTTTTTTATGACGAACTACTCAGATTGACTCGTTAGGGTCACACGACGATCCAAAAGTAACCTTAACACGTAAACCCTAAAAACTCTTTCTTCCTCTCCTTGCTGTATGGCAACATTCGTGAGTCTCGAAGCCTTCATCTCTATCGGATTAATCTCCTTGGTATTACGGTTAGTGTCCTCCTGTTAATGGTGTTATGGTTCTAAGGTTGTTTTGTTATGTAATTGATTAGGGTTTTAACAGTAATATAGTAATCTAGAAATTGGCACGATGAGGATTCAATGGTTTATACACATTCTTGCCCAGGATGGGGTTTTATGATTCTGATTGATGAAGTTGGGCCATAATAAACTGATAATCCGTTTGTGTGTACTCATGGGATGATTAGGGGTAATGATTGGTTAGTATAGTTTGCATGATGAATGAAAACCGTTATGTTATAGAGGATTGATGATGATTCATGATTAGGGTATATGTTCATGATTGAAAAGTATTGTTTGATCTAGATTAGGAAACTGTCAAACTGTTAGCGTTAATCACGTAATGGTAACTGTCAGACGAGGGGGTGACGAAGGACCTCCCCCACGAAGAACTGAGTTCGATGAAGGATATGGTTCTTCGTCGACTATTCCCTGACGAACCACTGGGCTTCTTCGTCAAACCCCGACGCGACGAAGGATAGTCCTTCGCCATAGGAGCATTCCACGAAGAATAGGTTCTTCATGGAGATGCTGAAACTGTGTAAACCAACAGAACAGTCTAAGATGTGCTTTATAGTGAATGTTTGTACTTATGAAAACTATTGTTGCATGATAATAAAAATGAGACAACTGGTGTGACTTGTGTGAATAACAAACCTGTCTATTATGTGTATTACGTGACTTGATTGTGAAACTGATTTGATTGATAACCACGGTAGGGTTTGGGTTGACCAACTTGGACGGGTAACTAAACATACCGAGTAAATCTAAGGTGAGTATTCCTCCTGAGCATGCGTCCCGGTGGGTGGGACAGTCATAGGGTATCCCTGAGAGGGGTAGGTTTTTGGGTAAATCAAATGGGTATTCCTGAGAGGAATACGTCTTGTGGGTAATATCTGGAATGTTGGATAATACACTCATCCTATCACCATTAAGTCCCATCTTGTTTGTTACCTGAGAGGTAACGGGGTATTAGTTGATAGCGCTATCTAGGTTTAGCACCCTCACCCCGTACCTGAGAGGACGGGTGTGAACTAATGACCCAGTCATGCCCAATGCTTTGATAGGAGCATTGGGGAACGGGCAAAGCCGTCTTGTATTCGATTTATTATCAACATTATAATCAATGAACTGAACTAAACACTTGGTAACCAATGTTTTTGTAAAACTATGAACTCACCAGCGTTGTCTGATACACTTGTTGCATGCTCGCAGGTCGTTAGGTATTATGGACAAGGAACTTGCTATCTGGATGGCTGGAGTGGTCATGGGTCGTATCTGCTTGGAAATGCAAGACTTGTTTACTGACGTCACATACGTTGGTTTATGAAAACATTTGAACAGTATTTTACCTTCTTGCTTTCGCTGACATGTTAAACTTGGATATGTTATGAATGTTCTATCTTAATGAATGGAAACTTTGTTTTATAACTTGATATTAGTTCAATGTGATTGGTGGCTAGATCTTGGTACATCACACGCCTAGCGGGGTCACCGCATGTGGTATTTTGGGGGTGTGACAATTTGGTATCAGAGCCACTGGTTATAGTGAACTAGGTTTTAAAACGTTTTTATAAAACCAGACTATAACCGAACATCTTCGAAATCGACCATGACACTCAGCTCCGGATTGCAAGGTTCGTCTCTCGTTTACTTATTGCCTAGAATATCTAGTATACACTTATGTACGATGTTGCATGCGATTGCACACTTAGCATTATAGACCTAATTCATGTGTATATACCTGAGTTAGGTGATTGATAGAGTCACAGTGCGATATCCCGTTAGATTTTCGTGGTTCATGTTTTGTGGTGATTTGTCTTATTGCGAGAGTTTGAGGAACCTTTTAGCATGAGTTGGGAGGAGCAGAGATAAACATGCAAATCGCATTCCTATTATGGGTGCACACATAATAGTAATGTGGGGTGCATGTGAGTCCCAGTGAGGCCTAACGAGTGTGAAGGGGTTACGCTATGTTGTCTGATGTAAACTTGGTAGTCTGTGGAATTTATCGCGAGGTTTGACTCCTACCTTACCTCGACTCTTAACTTTTTCCCCCTTTTCTCATATAGAATCATGAGCGGACGAGGTCATGGACGAGGTCACATTGCGATGACTCAGGCCGAATTGACAAACTTGATTAACACACGTGTGGCTGAGGCTTTGGCAGCCTATCAAGCGGGTACGAAACGTGCCAAATACTCTTTATTCTTGTGTCGCGTACTCAACTCTTACCAGTGTGCTATATTTTCTTTCGTCCTTAGGTCAACAAGTGAATCAGAATCAAAACAATCTGCCTGCCTGTACGTTTAAGATGTTCATGGATTGTAAGCCACAGACATTAAGTGGGACTGAAGGAGCTGTGGGACTACTGCGTTGGTTTGATAAGGCATAATCGGTGTTAGCTATGTGTAATTGTCTTGCTGGGGACAGGGTGAAGTATACTACAGGCACACTCGAGGATGGTGCCTTGACTTGGTGGAATGCCCAAGTCCAGATGCTGGGCATTGAGATGGCGAATGCCACTACGTGAGACGATTTTAAGGAGCTGATGCGTGAAGAGTATTGTCCTCGTGATGAAGTGCAAAAACTGGAGAACGAGTATTATGATCTGAAAATGGTGGGGTCTGAGATTGAGGCATACACAAAACGGTCTCATGAGGTAGCTAATATGTGCCCGAACTTATCACGACCTCCACACCAAAGAATCGAGCTGTACATCAAGGGATTAGCCCCGCAGGTTAAGGGCTTGGTTACCGCAACAAACCTCAATAACTTACCACAGATCATCCGTTTAGCTCACAAGATCACAGATCAGGAGGCGGAACGTGGCTCGCTACCACCGCGTGTTTCTACTACTGCCACTACTGCTGCAGCTACTACTCCTACTACTGATAGCAAACGCAAATGGAATGATGAGAACAAGGTGTCCAACTCGAATCAGTCACAGAAGAAACCAGACAACAGTGTCAACCGCAGCTTTAGCCAGTCATCTTCTGTGAATCAGAATCAGAGCAACAATTCGAATCAGGGTTCATACGTAGGGAAGCAGCCTAAGTGTAACAAGTGCAACTTCCACCATCGCGGGTCGTGCACCCGGGTGTGTCACAGGTGCAACAAGGCGGGCCACATGGCTAGAGACTGCAAGGTCTCCCTCCCAAGGCAGCAGCAATAGCAACCCCCACAGCAGCAGCAGCCACAGCAACAAGAGAGGCAGCAGCCTCAGCAGAATCAGGGAAATCATAAGGGGTGTTTTCAGTGTGGTGACGAGGGCCATTTCAGGCGGGATTGCCCTCAACTCAATCAAAATGCTGGTAACAACAACAACACTGGGAATAACAACAATGGGAACAACGGTGGGAACTGTGCGCGTGGTAGAGTGTTTACTATTGGTGCTAGGGAGGCTAGGAATGACGGCAATGTGGTAACCGGTACGTTTTCTGTGAACAATCTATTTGCTTCTGTTTTATTCGACTCTGGTGCCGATTGGAGTTATGTGTCGTTGGAGTTCAGTCGTCGGTTAGTATTGAGTCCTGCACCTCTTGTAAACAAACATGTTGTAGAATTAGCCGATGGCAAAACAATTGAAGCTTCACATGTTCTTTTTGGCTGTAAACTTGATCTTATGGGTCAAATGTTCGACATTGACCTACTCCTCATTACTCTTGGAAGTTTTGCTGTGGTCGTTGGCATAGATTGGTTGTCGAAGCACCAAGCGGAAATTCTCTGTAAAGAGAAAATCATGCGTATTCCCCTTCGTAGTGGAGAATTCTTGTCAGTTCAGGGTCATCATAGATTCATAGTGGTGCAATGGTTAGCATCATCTCAGCTATGAAAGCCCAGAAGTAGTTGCGAAAGGGCTACCCTGCTATTTTAGCTCTTGTTGTTGATACTCAACATGAAGAAAGGAAGATTGAAGACCTTCCTGTTGTTCGCGAGTTTTCTAATGTGTTTCCTGAAGAGCCTCCTGGTTTACCTCCACACCGTCAGGTGGAATTCTAGATTGACCTTACTCCAGGAGCAGCCCCGATTGCCCGTGCCCCTTATCGTCTTGCACCAGGAGAGTTGCAAGAGATGTCCAATCAACTCCAAGAACTGTTGGATAGGGGTTTTATCTTACCTAGTTCTTCACCTTGGGGAGCCCCAGTTTTGTTTGTGAAGAAGAAAGACGGGTCTTTTTGTATATGTATAGATTATCGAGAACTCAACAAGGTGACAGTCAAGAACCGCTATCGTTTACCGCGTATCGACGACTTGTTTGACCAGTTGCAAGGGTCAAGTTTTTACTCGAAGATCGATTTAAGATCGGGCTATCATCAGATGAGAGTCCGAGAGGAGGATGTCCCTAAAACGGCTTTTTGAACGTGGTATGGCCATTATGAGTTTCTGGTTATGCCATTCGGGTTGACAAACGCACCGGTGGTGTTCATGGACCTCATGAATCGTTTGTGCAAACCGTATCTCGACAATTTCGTCATTGTGTTTATCGATGACATCTTGATTTACTCTAAGAGCAAGGAGAATCACGAGCGACACTTGCGTCTTATTTTGGAACTTCTGAGAAAGGAGCAACTCTACGCGAAGTTTTCTAAGTGTGACTTCTGGATACGAGAAGTGCACTTCCTTGGACACATTGTTAATGAATCGGGGATACATGTGGATCCTACAAAGATTGATGCTATTAGAGATTTGGCGGCACCGAAGAATCCTTCGGAGGTGCGACAATTTCTTGGTCTCGCTGGGTACTATCGCAGGTTTATTAAAGACTTCTCGAAGATTGCTCAACCTCTTACCTCGTTGACGCAGAAAGGCGTTGTATACTATTGGGGAACGAAGCAGGAAGATGCTTTCCAACTTTTGAAACAAAAACTCTGCAGTGCACCGATCTTGTCTCTACCTGAAGGTACCGAAGATTTTGTGGTATATTGTGATGCTTCTATTCAGGGTCTCGGTTGCGTGCTGATGCAACGCGAGAAGGTGATAGCTTACGCTTATCGGCAGTTGAAGATTCATGAGAAGAATTACACGACTCACGACTTGGAGTTGGGGGTCGTGGTTTTCACGTTAAAGATTTGGAGGCATTATCTGTACGGTACCAAATGCGCTATCTATACCGATCACAGGAGCCTACAGCATATCTTCGATCAGAAGGAATTGAATATGCGACAGTGTCGCTGGGTAGAACTCTTGAACGACTACGATTATGCAATCAAGTATCACCCATGTAAGGCTAACGTTGTAGCTGATGCCCTTAGTCGAAAGGAGACGAAACCCAAACGTGTGCGAGCCTTACAGCTCACTATTCACTCAAATCTTCCTGAACAGATTCGTTCGGCTCAGGCTGAAGCGTTGAAGGAAGAGAACATTAAAGCGGAGTATTTACGGGGCATGGAGAAGCGACTAGTGGAAAGGTCTGACGACATGTACTATTTCATGGAACGGATATGGGTTCCATTGTTCGGAGATCTTAGAGAGCTTGTGATGGACGAAGCGCACAAGTCTCGATACTCTATTCACCCAGGTTCGGATAAGATGTATCAGGACCTCAAAGTCTTGTATTGGTGGCCGAAGATGAAAGCTCATATCGCGACGTACGTGAGTAAATGCCTGACTTGCGCGAAAGTCAAGGTGGAGTATCAGAAACCCTCAGGCCTGCTTCAACAACCAGAAATACCCATGTGGAAATGGGAGCAAATCGCTATGGATTTTGTCACAGGTTTGCCAAGAACTCAACACGGAAACGATACCATCTGGGTGATCGTAGATGTTGGTGCATATGTCTGTCGACTTCGTCTTGTATCGAGTCTTGTATTAGGTTGGATAGATCAGGCCACGTTATACGAGAAAAATGTGAAATGTATAGGTTTGAGCCATTTCGCACGAAATGGAAAGAGCCCATTTCGTACGAAATGGAGATGGTCATTTCGAGCGAAATGAGAAGACCATTTCGTGTAAGCCATCTCGTGCGAAATGGCATTGCCTATAAATAGTTGCCTTGGTTATTTCATTTGTAAGGTTTTCGATTCCGGTAGCGAAGCTCTGCCGAGGTGTCTCCAGCATTGTAAAACGATCTAATATCAATACAAGAGACAATTAAAGTGAATCAAAGTGCAAACCAGCTGAAATAACTCCGATACGTCTGATTCCGCCTTTCGTATTGGACGAGATCTCTTCTGAACGACTCGTTTGGTCGTACAAACGATCCTACAAGTGGTATCAGAGCTCAGGATGAAGAGTTCTTACCATTTCAGCTGAAAATTTCTGATTTCTACTCACTTTCTTCACATTTTTCAAAATTAAACAAGATTTTACGGATAAAATGGCTTATTTTTCACATATAACGTGCGAAACACTATTTTAACAAAGCCTTGAAAGAATCAGACCTAAAATCGAAGTTAAACTTGATCAATTTGTTGAAAAACTGTCCGAAAGTGTGACGTCAGCTCCATTTCGCACGAATTGGATATCATTTTGTTTGACTTTGCAGCCATTTCGCACGAAGCGAAACTTCATTTCGCACCAAAGACCATTTCGCTTGAAAAAGTACATCATATTTCCATTTTGCACGAAACAGGCTTCATTTCGCATCAAGAGCCATTTCGTTTGAAAGTTACCGCATTTCGTACGAATTGGGAGGATTAGATCTCTTTCGTTTGAACAGGGTCCATTTCGCTTGAAAAGTTCATTTCATTTGAAGAAGCATTTCATTTGAAATATCATCCATTTCGTTTGAAAGTGTTTAAGTTTGTGAACTTTTGATACCATGTCATGGAGAACGAATTCTACAACGCGTTTGCTAGTCCGATTACTATAACTCAAAACACGATGCTAGAAAATGAAACAGGCACTACGCAAAAACCGCCTAAGCTTATGAGTATTGAGGAATATAGTAGATGGGCAGAACGTTTTGAAAATTGGGTTCAAGCATATTACCTAGATGCATGGGAATATACTGAATTTCGATATATTAGACCGGTTAAGGACAACGGACAGAAAGTTGGCATTAGAGATCTAGATGTTGATGAGAAAAAGAAATACAAAAATGAAAAGTTGATGGTTAGTCTCTTGCAGCAAGCTATTAAGGAAGAAATCTTGATTTTACTTCAACACAACGGAAGTGCTCATTCGATATGGAAAAATTTAAAATCAAAGTTTGTTGGAAGTAAAGAGATGATCAAGAACAAAATGTCGCTTTTGAAGAAAGAATTTGACCTTTTTCGTGGACTAAAAACTGAAAACACCAAGCAGATTATAGAAAGATATTGCAATTTTGGTGAAAAATATGAAAAGATTGAACATCGATAAAGATAAAGAAGAATTGATTGAAAAGTTGGCCGATGCGTTGCCACATGATGTTTGGGGCACGTATCTTATGATGTTGAAAAATAAACCTGAATTTGACAATCTAACGCTGAGCGATTTTATTGAACAACTCGAAGCTCAAGAGATGGAACAACGAAAGATAGCAAGAATGAAGAACTATGATGGTGAACAAGACATTGGTCTGTATTACAAAGGTGGTGTTAGTGATAAGATCAACATTGCACCAAAGATTGAAACCGCTTTCAATGCAAAAAGTTCTTCTGGAAGTTCATCTCAGGGATCAAGTAGCAAAACTGGATTCTCTTCATATCCATCATTCGATCCAAATTTTCAGCAACAAAGAGTGGCAAAGTTCTACAATGCAACATTGCACTAAATCTTGAGAATGATCAAAATTACTCTGAAGAAGTAGCCAAAAGTCATATGTCTTTGTTGGTGACTGTTTTAGAATCTTATGGAAGTTTAGTTGCAGGAAGGATCGGAAATCCAATGTTGACAAAAGAGGATTATGATCAGGTTGATGCTGAAGAGATGGAATTAATGGATATAAAGTGGTGTTTGACTAGTGTGTTGAGAAGAGCAGAAAAGTTTAAACAAATTACGGGAAGAGATGATTTCCGTGATGCTAATGTTTCTACTTTAGGATTTGATAAATCTAAAGTTACTTGTTTTCGTTGCAGGGAAAAAGGGCATTTCAAGCAAGAATGCACAAACCGCGAAGCAAGTGGAGCTCAAAATCCATTCGGAAACAATGACTATTATCGAAAAGCGATTTATCATCAAGTTGCTCAACAGCCGTATCAACAACAACCACAAACTGCTCATGCTAAAAAGGCGATCGAGGAGTCATCAAGAAAAGCTTGTTATGGTATAATAGATCAAGAGGATGAAAGATTGCCAGAAGGTTTTAGCTGGGACAAATATTGTCCGGATGAAGAGATCTTAAAAGCTAAAGCTTTTGTTGCTTAAGTCGTTAAAGACAGTAATGATGATAATTCGTATTGGGCAGATAGTATGAAAGAACATTTAAAATATCTAGCCGAGAGAGATGCTGAAAGGGCTCTTATGGCAAAGAAGAAGGTTGAAAAACAAGATGATAGTGATGATGATTATTGGGCAGAAAAAAGGAAAGAGCACTTAAAATTTCTAGCCGAAAGAGATGCAGATAGAAGGAAAGGTAAGAATGATGAAGAAGAGGTTCGAGTGATAAAGCAGAAAGAAATTCCAGCTTTCGAGATTAAAAAGGAAGCTGTTGCAGAAAATGTGTCTGAGAATTGTGAAAACTGTGAGACTCTGAAAAAATACAACAACGAGTTGATTCACAACATGAACAGGTTGAAATAATCGTATGATGTCTTAAACAAAGCTATGAATCAATACAACGTGTAACATTCCCAAAATTTTTATTTATATATATATATCAACTTATGTTATTAAAAGGATGCATCATGGGTAAATTGACCAATGAAAATATGATGTATTTTGGGCAAGCGTAGGAACCATTTAATAATTAAATTATAAAAATATATTATATTTGAACCTACTCTATTTTAATGAAACTTCGTTCAAAATGTAGATAAAAATATGCTAGTCCTAATGGCATATTCATTATTTTATAAAACGTCATATTTTACAAGTTATAAGCGCCAAATAAGTAAAGCAGTTAAATTAATTATAATATATATATTAAATAATAATAATAATAATAATCGAAATTTTTATAGGACATACATGTCCATACTAAATAAAATAATACAATGCATACATATAACACTTTAAAATCCTTATAGTACTTTACGTGGACAAAGAAAAGGAATTTAAAATGAAGAGGGATGTGTGGCTCATTTTTAAGGCAAAAGTTCAAAATCTTGCGTGAACTCTAAGCTCACCACAGTAGTATATATTGAAGCAACAACCATTCATTTCTTTTGTGTGTCTGTCTATCTTTCTCAATATTTCATATATTCCTTTGTGTTTATATTTCACTTATAAAACCCTACCCCATTTTAAATATTGTAGCTCCTGATCACCGATACCCTGTCCAAGTGACGTAGGGCCCCGTAACGTATGTCAAGGCTCTGCCTAAATTAGTTGGGGTTCTGCCTTGTGACGTAGGGATAAAATGAAATTGGGTTACTATACTTAATGTGAGTGCACTATATATTTTATTAAATAATCCAGGAGTTGTAACAAGATATATCAACCCTCCAAAATATTTCTAACACCCTAATATATTTAGAATACCCCTATATGCTTTTAAATACACCCCGAATGGGAAAACCGAGCCCGAAATATAATATAGTATTAAAAATAAATAAAAAACAAGAAAAGTTAAGTTGAGGCGGGCCGCGTAGACCCAACCCAACCTTTACGCGGGCGGTATCAAGGCTAAAATCTGATTTCTTTGAATTATAAGTTCAAGCGGGCAGCGTAAGACCCCCGTTAAGTTAACGCGGGTCGCGAGGGACTAAAAAGGTGGCGCAGCCCGGTGCGGCCACGTGGCCCAACACCGGACTAAGCTAGTTGTCGACTCAGCACAGCTATGCGTTGACCCAGCTTTGACGCGGGCCGCGTAAGCTTTGTGCTTATGTTACGCGGGCAACGAAAGGACCGAGATCAGACCCTATATATAGAATGCATCGGGTTCAACCAGAATTCGCTCACAACGATTTCTTTCTCTCAAATTCTGATAGTAGGCTTATAATAAACGGGTATTATACCCCCTAATTAGCGAGGTTCTGCTCCGTTGTAAGTATTATAACCCCAGTTTTGTAATAGATACGTTGCCCGATTGATTTAGGGTTCCGTAACAACTGTCGTGGTTCTGCCCGACGTAGTTGTTGGAATGCCGTCTCGGGGAGGGTATCATTAATAATTTCAAAGGGTTATGATACTAACCTATGTACATTTGTATAAATTATAGATTATTCACAGGAAACCCTTACGCGAAGTCTAAGATAGCAAAGTGAGTTTATCCTCTTTTTGTTAACCTTTATGGAATGTTTTACAAAACCTTAAATGTTTTACAATGCGATTAAGCGGTGATTGAGTCTTTGTAGTTCTTCAATTACTGCCGGTATTATGGGATTTTGTATACAAAATTTATTACTACGAGTAGTAGTAAGTCGGAATGATAGTACATTAGCATTGGACGACGAGTTAGCCAATGGGTAATTTGACCATAGCCATAGATCTGGTCGAGTGGCAAATACTAAATGAGTAATTGTGTAGAAATAAACAATGTAATCGCTCTCAATACTGTTTTAATTGATAAAATGTTTCTTGATTAAAGTGGGATTCACTCACCAGTATTTCCCACGGACAAATGTTTTTAAACACGTGTTTCAGGTAACAAAATGTGAAAGCCAAGTAGTAAAAAGCCAGCTCGAGAGCACGGACGGCTTGTTAAACTGTGGCTATAAAAGTTATCTAAAATACGATGGTTTAAATTCAATAAAGTAGGGTTTATCCCTATAAGTATGTTGTAATAAGAAACTTGGGTTTTACCCATATGATTGTTAAAATAAAATATGGTGGTTTTACTCTGATAAACATTTCCTAACTACGGTCCTGATGAAATTTCCGCTGCCAAATTAATTAATAACTGATACCACCACAAACTAAGTTCGCGGCCGCCCGTTCCCGGGACAGATAAGGGGCGGGGGCTGTGACACAACGAGTCAAGCAGTGAACAAGCTACAGCCATGAAGACACTCAATGGAGCATACATGATAAAGCAGGAAATGGTCAATTATTACATTGATATGTGTGCTGAGCTTGAAAAAAATCAGAAACTCAGAGGATAGAAACTGAAAGAGTAAACAAGTTGTTGAAAAGTTACTCATGTTCTTCTTATGTGATTGACAGGATTTACCCTACAGTGGAAGGCATGAAGGCATTTGAAGAAGAAACATCTGAAGTGAAGAAGTTCGAAATAAAAGAGGACACTAAAGTGAAGAATTCTGGTAAGAAACCAAGTTTTGGCTATAACAAGTGTCCACCCCCGCTTGAAAATGGATATTCGCCACGAAATCCAAATTCAGAAAGAGTCAAAAAGGCAACCAACTTATAGTGGGAATCTGAGTCTTCAGATAACTTGCCAGATAACATTGATGTCACTTTCACATCATCCGACACTGATCATGAGTCCGAGTTAATTAAGAAAGTGGTCGATCAGGTGTTGGAAAAAGATGAAACGGAGGAGTCAAAGTCAGAGTCAAAGTCTGAGTCCGACACTTCAAGTTCAACAGTCAAACAGGGCAAAAGAGTTTATAATAAAGAATTTCTGTTATCACAAAATAATTTGAATGAGGAAACATTCAAAGTAGCATATACTTTGAATGATTCTGACAAATTATATTCTGATGAAGAATTTTCAATAAGAGGTGTTAAAACTGAAATGATTAACAAGGTTTTCAAACTAACAGAAATCAATATTTCTGAAATAAAAGATGTAAATCTTGCTGAAAAACCTAAACCTTACACCTCAAGAGTTCAACAAAGGTTAAACAAGAAAAGGGGTTACAGTTCTGGTTCAAGTTATCGAAAGAAACCAAACCATAATGGTAATTTCAAAAAAAAAAGGGATTGGGTTTTATTCCACCAAAAGATCATAAAAATGAGAAAACTTATAAACCAAAAACTGTTTTTGTTTCAGGAACATCATCTGAAGAAGAAAAAGAGCATTTGTTCAGGAAGCAGACAAACAAAGAATTCATTGCTAAGAAGCAAGAGGAAATGAAGAAGGAAATTGCTCAGAAGAAAGAGACAAGAACCTATTTTCAATGCAAAACAGTTGGCCATATTGCCAGGAATTGTCTAAAGGCAATCCAAACAAATCAGGGGGTCTCTGATAAACTCAAAGGAAAATTGTTGAGAATGAACCACCAACCAAACCATTTAAAGTTTTCAAAAATTCAAAGTTTGAAGTTGGTGAGTGTTCAAAAAGTTTTTACAGAAGAAAGGTGAATCTTGACAACCACAAGTGGGTTGTTAAAAAATCTGGTGATAGTTCTAGCAATGATTCTGATTCGTCAAAATCAGAGGAGCTATTTTCTGGCGATGAATCTGACTCGTCAAAGTCAGAGGAGCCACATGTTGAGATAAAAAGGGAAAATTCAGTGCCTCCATTGGATGATGCAAATTTTCCACCATTGCGGGCTGAAAATTTAAAATCAAAAATTGGAAAAATTGAAGTTTCAAACCAATTCTTTTCTGAAAAGAAAGAATTTGATGTTGAAAAAGCCTTTAACCCCACAGTTAAAAATATTTTTGGAAAAATGATTGACGGGAAGGTCAAAGGGGTAAAGGAATTTTATGAAAAGAAAACAAGGAAACCAGATGAAGATGGGTCATCCCAGGTTAGTAACTGGGATAGAACCTATCACGACTAAAAACTCTGGACTTGCCGGAGCTCCCAAGTTGGTAATTGTGGAGCAGGAATCGACATCTTTCTCAAAATTGAAAATTGTTATATTTCAATCTTCAAGTGGTATGATTGATAAGTAAACCTACAAGTGGTTGAAAAAGAGGTTTTCACCTACAAGTGGTTAATCAAGGTCATTAAGTTGAGCTTGATTTAACTTTCATTCAAATGATTGGAAAACAAAGTGATGATCATAACCCCGATCTTACATATGGTTCCAACAAAACTAATTTTCCGGAAAAACCATTTTGATTAAAACAAACTTAAGTGTTTTGAAATCATAATGGAAAAATAGTTTGTTGTCAGGGGGAGTTCTGATTGTTTATGCCAAGTGGATGGCGAATTGAAGTAATTCACATCATGTTGTCATGTTATTTGTACAGTTTATTGCTTTCACTTTCAAATTTTCCTGTAAAATCAAAAATTGAAACATATTTTGGATTTTAGAGGGAGTAAAAAATTTAGAAATTTCAAAAATTTGAAAAATACAAAAACATGATAAAATTTGAAAAAATTTGAAAAATACAAAAACATGACAAAATTTGAAAAAACCAAAAACATGAAAAAATGAAAAAGAGTTTTGTTGTGAAAAAGAGGAAATGATGGTACATCAGTAGACAATCACAGCATGCTAAAGAAATGAAAAGTTAAAATGTGATAAACGGTCTTACTAAAGATGTGACGATAGGCTCAGCTAGATTAGTAGATTTGCGATAACGATACAAATTTAAATGAAAAAGCATAGTTCTAGACTCTAGTGGGAAACACGGTTGAAAGCATAGTACTTAGTTTTATCCTTCGTGACTGTGTACCTACTCAGTAATCGCTGAATGCTAAAAGAGCATAAAAACCGGTCAGTTTGTGAACTTTCACAACTTGCTGAAAAAGTCACTGTGATTGTGCATTTCATTTTGCAAAGATTTAAACTTGTTTGATTTCTTTATTTTGTTTAAGCATTGGACATCCTCTGCGTATATGTGAGTATCGAACTGGATGTTAGTGCCTAAACATTCTGCTTTATTTTTTTTGGTGTTTCGTTTAAATCTTGGATCACCTCTGCGTATATGTGAATATCGAACTGGTGGTTAAGATCTAAACATATTCAACTTGTTTTTATTTCTTATTTTGTTTAAACATTGGACTTTCTCTGCGTATCGAAAGATCGACCTGATTGTTAATGTTTAAACATTCTGCGTTGTTTTCGCACATATCACTGTTGATGAAAGTTTAAAAGCATTACTTGAGTCAGTGTATTGCATGATGAGGGGATATGCTGAGATCGTGGGGTCCATAAGAATTTAGTGAAAAATTAATATATCTTAACATATCGGTAAGTATTTCGAAAGTTTTTAGATTGAGTTTAAGAGGACAATAATATCATCAATCTATGTGAATCGTTTAGAACTTAAAGTGTTAAAGCTCAACGGTGGTAGTGATTTGTCATAAACTGATATGATCCTCTTACACAAACTCACAAAAATATTGTTTGTACATATTTCTTTACTGCTTCTCATTAAAGGAAAAATTCAAAAAAAGATTTTCAGTGTGTTTTAGCATGATTTTTGAAAAATACAAAAAGATTTTCGACAACTGATGTTGAAAAGCTGATTTTCAAAATTCCAAGTGCTAAACTTGATGAACAGGGTTGGGAGAGTTTGTTTAGAAAGATAAAATGTTATTATTACAAGTGGTCATCCGAGATTATAAATGTTAAATCATTTTAGATGATACTTGCATGAGAATGTTTGAGATTATTTTTACAAGTGGTTAGCAGAGTTTAAAATTGTTAAAATTTAAAATCTGTGAATCTTATTATGAGGTAAAGATTGTGCAGGCAGAAGCAGCCAGGTTTCGACTCCTGAAAGATATGCAAAAGCCAGGTTCTGATTCCTGTTGCTACGGAGAGCCAGGAAACGGTTCTGAACCTGTGAAAGCTGCAAATCGTGGTGAGCAGAGTGTGAGACAGGTCACGATCCTAGAATGAGAAAGTCAGACTGTGATTCGAGCTTATCGAAAGGGGGAGTCTGAAGATGCAAGAGTCAGTGTCTGATCCTGGATCTGTGATCAACATTTAAGGGGGAGTTTGAATGGGAAAGAGCCAGATTTGAATCCTGCTGTCCACGCAAGCTGCTGATGCTGAAGAACTTAAGGAATCAAGAAATCTGATCAAGAGAATATAGAGACAGGTTGAGATTCTGGAGGAGAGAGAAAGAAATTGATTGAGGATGCTTACAATGGAGAATACTTAGGAGAGAGTGAAAAGACTGATAAAGACTGAAGATGTGACATACCGAAGACTCGACACTGAAGACTTCGTCAACATCCACGGGGGAGTCTGTTGGTGCATATGTCTGTCGACTTCGTCTTGTATCGAGTCTTGTATTAGGTTGGATAGATCAGGGCACGTTATACGAGAAAAATGTGAAATGTATAGGTTTGAGCCATTTCGCACGAAATGGAAAGAGTCCATTTCATACGAAATGGAGATGGTCATTTCGCACGAAATGAGAAGACCATTTCGTGTGAGCCATCTCGTGCGTAATGGCATTGCCTATAAATAGTTGCCTTGGTGATTTCATTTGTAAGGTTTTCGATTCCGGTAGCGAAGCTCTGCCGAGGTGTCTCCAATATTGTAAAACGATCTAATATCAATACAAGAGACAATTAAAGTGAATCTAAGTGCAAACCAACTGAAATAACTCCGATACGTCTGATTCTGCCTTTCATATTGGATGAGATCTCTTCTGAACGACTCATTCGGTCGTGCAAACGATCCTACAGTAGACCGCCTCACGAAATCTGCACACTTTCTTGCGATCAAGGAAACGGATAAGTTCTCTCAACTTGCTGCTGTATACCTAAAGAAAGTGGTTTCTAGGCACGGGGTGCCAACCACTATCATTTCTGATCGTGACCCACGTTTCGTATCTGATTTGTGGCAATCAATGCATAAATCGTTCGGCTCACGTCTCGACATAAGCACTGCTTATCACCCACAGACGGATGACCAAAGTGAACGAACCATCCAGACACTTGAAGACATGTTGCGAGCATGTGTGATCGATTTTGGTAAAGGGTGGGAGAAACACTTGTCGTTGATCGAGTTCTCCTACAACAACAGTTACCACACTAGCATCCAGGCAGCTCCGTTTGAAGCGTTGTACGGCCGGAAATGCCGTTCTCCTCTTTGTTGGGCTGAGGTGGGTGACAGCCAGATCACAGGGTCCGGAACTTATTCTTGAAACTTCTGAGAAGATTGTCCAGATCAGAAACCGTATGGCGGCGGCGCGCGACCGTCAGAAAAGCTACGCTGACAAGCGTAGGAAACCCTTGGAGTTCGTTGTAGGCGATCGTGTTATGCTGAAAGTCTCACCCTGGAAGGGTGTGGTGCGCTTTGGGAAGCGCGGCAAGCTTAATCCACGCTATGTTGGGCCATTCAAAGTTTTGGAGCGTATTGGTAAAGTGGCGTACAAACTCGAGTTACCTGCTGAGTTGGGTAACGTTCATGATGTCTTCCATGTTTCGCAACTAAAGAAGTGTTTGTCTGATGAAACACTGGTGGTACCACTTTAAGAACTTAAGATCGACGACAAATTGCAGTTTGTCGAAGAACCAATAGAAATTATGGATCAGGAAGTCAAGGTTCGTAAGCATAGTCGGATTCCTATTGTGAGAGTTCGTTGGAACTCAAGACGTGGACCGGAGTTCACGTGGGAACGCGAGGATCAAATGAAGCTCAAGTACCCACACTTATTCCCAACCGACATGTAACACCTGTGCCTCCACGGCCATCAAACAAATACCAAACCAATGAAATATTGTATTTCATACTTGGGATTTGTAAAAATATGTGTATCGATTGCACATATCAACTCTTGTTTCGATTTCAAGCTCTAAATCGCTTTCTGGAAGGTTATACACGCACTGATGCGTAAATATAACCAGTTTAATGCAACGGACACTCCGGAATAGTGAAATAGGCTTAACATACCTTAAATAACCTTTACATAACTTATATATAAGTTTTGGAAGGTTTGGTGTGGTGAAATCAAGTTTAATCGCTTACAGGGACTAAAGTTGACAAACTGCGAAAGTATGCCAATTTGAACTGTAACAGACCTTCCGGAACATGACCATAAGTTAAACATACCATAAATATCCTTTACATAGCTTAGAAATAGGCTTTGAGGGGTTCGGTGTGCTAAAATAAACTTTTGGGTCATTCAGGGACTAAAAGTGTCAAAAAGTGCACAAGTTTGCATTTTCGCGCATAACTTACGTTCTGAATACATCCGGACATCCAAAAATTTATGTAAGCACTAAAACATTTTATTTTAGTGTTCGGCATAAGAAAAATCCATGCGTCGCGTCATTTGGATCAGTTTTGCACTTTCGGGACCAGATTCGATGTATTAGCCGTTGTTTAATTCACAACCACACATTCTAACAATGCTTAGTCAGCGGATAAGGATGGAATTTAGGCACCATGACATTTCAACACATGTATGGATGGAATTTAAACACCTAAACACCATGACATTTCAACACATGTATGGATGGAATTTAAACACCTAAACACCATGACATTTCAACACATGTATGGATGGAATTTAAACACCTAAACACCATGACATTTCAACACATGTATGGATGGAATTTAAACACCTAAACACCATGACATTTCAACACATGTATGGATGGAATTTAAACACCTAAACACCATGACATTTCAACACATGTACGGATAGGATTAAGGCACGTTTTCCATGAAACGATCTTAACGGTTCGGGTATTCCTATAAATACCCATCCACCCCCATTGCTAAAATCACTAGAACTTTGATTTGAGAAACTCTAAGTTGAAACTATTGTTTCATACCTGAGATTTTTGAATCGAGGTTAGCATTCGGGGACCCTTCGTAAGTCTTCTTTCGTTCTTTTCCTTATTTTATTGCTTTTCGAGTCAGAAAGTCAAACTTTGTTTGACTTTCAGCGTTGACCAGTAATGGTCAATGCGAAGTTCGTTTGAACTTCGCAACGTGAGTGTAATCACGTTGGTTATAGTCCCTTGGGACTATGCCTACTGATTACCACGTTGTCTAGGGTCGTAGGGTAAGCGATCTGATAAATCGCTTATACCTTCGAACCCGACCCAGTTTGGTCGATCATTAGGATCCGACCAAATACATTAGGTGACCCTAGTATAGGGCATAACCTTCCGAGGTTATACCCTATGGTCACATCGTTTAAGTAGTTGTATGATAGGTAGTTTATATGCCTTAGGTAAATTACCAGAATACCCTTTTCATGTATAATTGGTAATTAAGCATATGTAACCTAAACTTTTGTCACATAACTGATTATGTAACATGTTTAGGCATATAACACTTGTCATAGGACTAGTTAGACGGTCCAAACGCGTTTCACGCGCACGACGCGTTAAAGTAGCATAAGTTACCTTAATGGGTCGCGATGGGTCGATAATACTTAGGTTAAGTTTCATTTAGTATGTAGGCTTTGTTAAACCATATCATATGAGTTCCTACACTCATTTGGTTTACAAACCCTCCTGCTACCCAGTCTTCCGATTTAGGTCCGGGTTAATTATGTAGTTACCTATATTAGGTACTGTTTGATTTCCGGGACTCCTCTAGCTTACTTGGTAGTTGTTCAAGACTCCTAAGCACTCCCAGGCGAGTACATTATTCCCCTCTTTTACTGTTTTCAACTGTTTTGGGGTGACTCATATGTGCTAAATGTTTTATCAATGGTTTCGAGAACAATTATAATGTGGTTTCAAGAACAATAACAATTATTTCAAGAACGCTAACAATGATTTCAAGAACGAATACAATGATTTCAAAAACTAATAACAATTTCAAAAAGTGAACAAACTTGTTGGTTGTAGTTTACATGACCGATGACATTCATTAGCAATGATCAAGCCGACCAGTATTAGGTTATGGTACCATAGGATCTGACAAATCCCGTTATTTACTGCACCCATTGTTATGTGTGGGTGTTGTGGGTAGCGACTGAATCTGTAATTATTAACTTATCCTTTGGTAAGGGTTTGTTAAGAACGAGAGCGAGAGCGAGATGGAGCGAGGAACGCGTCAAGAAGGTTTGAATGTTATTAGAGAATCGACCATAAAGTAGTTTCACAATTAAAACAAGAACGACTAGAACGATTTTACAAAAAGGGTTAACGATTGGGTAAACATTTTAACATGATTGACATTTAATCATGCTTTTCCCACAAAACATAACTTTGATTTAAACCAAGTTTTACTTCAATACTTTGTTTTTGTGCATATGGTTTAGTTGAGACATTTCACTTGCCATACATGACATTTTGACATAGACATTTGACATGGATATTTGACATAGACATTTTGATATGATTTACATCTTGACATGAACACTTTGACATATTACCCAATACATTTGACAATTGATTTAAACATAGACTTCTTACATTGGTTGGTTTGGTTTGAGTAAATGATTAAGTAACGATGCGGGTGTAATATGATACAAGCATGGTGGATACGCCGCTGGTACTTCCTATATATAAGTGTTTGTATGGTATTACATATTGTAGCGTTATTTGAATCATTTCAGTTCGAGACATAGAACATTTTATACAAGTAACATACTTTTCACAAGACATTGATTTACAAACAACTTATCTTACACAAACTCATTTTACATGGTTATTCATTTAATCATGCATTATTCTCTTATTTATACTTATCATCCGAACTTATTATTTTTCAAATGATTTACAAAGACAAAGCAAACAAAAAGGTTCATGACTAAACATTTTCTTAAAACAGAAGTCATGAATCTTATTTTCACAAAACCTATGTATCTCGCCAGCATTTCTTTGCTGACCTCGTTTTCACATATGTTTCAGGTATTGCAAGATATCGATTGATAAGATGCATGCTCACATAGGACTGGACAAGGCCTTAGTGACTCAATAACAATGATAGACTATGTTTAAATAGTGTATTTAGATTTCCAGACGATGTAATTACTCAATGTTTAATAAAACAAAACACTTTTGATATCCATGGTTATGAAACATTAATTCTGTTGCAACACGCCCCGATGTTTCCGCCTCGATTTGTTGTTTTACGCGGTCGGGGTGTGACAGAAAGATGGTATCAGAGCCAATGGTTATAGGGAATTAGGTTATTAGTAATGCTTTGACCTAGTCTATAACCTTCTTAGGACCCTAACGCGAGTTTACTTGCGTTTAGTCATAAAACAAAACTGTCGCCTATCCTTAGGCGACAACCGCAACAAGAACATGAATTTCAAAACCGCTTTGAAAAACTAATCATCTGTTCTAGGATGATTGATTACTAGGTTTTGAACCCTCTATTTTAAGGTTTTGAACTCTCTGTTATATGGTTTTGAACCCCTTTGAGTTTTCAAAACTTCGTCAAGGTTTTGGGTTCTAAATAATGTGAACACGTGCAAACTGGAAGGGTGAATGCCTGTATTCTGGGTTTTCTGGCTAGGCAAGCACTTCGTATACATCTCATCAGACGCGAGACCAGTTGTGCTTACCTGGGAATTCTTGGGATGAGTGTTCACTTATAGGCGAGCATGTCTTCGCGATACATTATTTTTGACCCATTTACTTTGAATTGTCACCATCTCATTTGTTTGCCTTAGGTAACAAACAAATGATCACAATTTTCATTCGTTACCATTATGTATTGGTTATCCAATAAACCTTTCACTTGTTTCTCCCTATGCCTTTCTTTTTCTTCAAGAATGTCTCTTCATCACAATGACGCCCAGATATCTGAGCAAGCAGCCAAAATTCGCTCAGCGAATAGGCGAAGTAGTCCTGAAGACTGTTGAATTAGCTACTGCCATGTATCATCTCCAGGATGAAGCCACTCAAGAGTCACCAAGACAGGCAGGACCTAGTCAGGCGACAACACCATCAGCCACTAAACCAATCGAGGAATCAAAGACCATGGATGAACGATCCCCTAAGAAGTCAAAGAAGCGAAAGGCTTCTCAGAACTTCGCCATGGTCGCTCACAATGGTAAAGCAGTCCCCAACCAACCAGCTCAACCCCCTGCTAGGTGTGTAAGGCTTTTCCTATGATACCTACATCAAGGAACTATGTACCTTACAAACTACTCTTGTGATTTCTCTCTTTCAAATGATTGCTCATGATTCCCTCAAAAATTTTAAGTACTCGTTTCACTCTAAGAAACAAAGTACAGAAAATTAAGTGACATTATGAGTAATCGTGCTTTTCGCACATCTGTGCCTTTAAATCCTTGGTTAGATAACTAAGGGTATTTTCAAATTCTCATACCCATTACGTTTTGATTTTTCAACATACACAGTGCCAGTATTTCAAAACAATCTTCATGATCTCAAAACATTTCATATAGTTTGAAAACAATTTTTCTAGATGCATTGTCTATGTTATTTCAAAAACATTGGCCATGTTATCAAAACCAACCTTTCTAATTTCAAAATATTTCATATAGTCTGAAGACAATATTAACACAATACATTTTCTGATCAAGTGCATGATTTCGAAAAGCATCATTCATGTCTTTCAAAAACCTTATACATAATTTCAAAATTCATCTCGCATGATTTTAAAACATTTTTGTAAATATATCTACCTAATACACCTACTTTATGATTTCAAAAAGTATTATATATAAGGTTTCAAAAACGTTAAACACATTTTTCTTAAAAGAACCCCATGCATAGTTTTCAAAAATATTTTCCTCATACATTGACTTAACCTTCAAAATTCTGCTTCATATGTCGCCTTGACATATCAAGCATCTCAACTTCATAAGCATTTTACATCATGTCTTGACCTAAGCACATTCAGTGCAAGGTTTCAAAACATCTTCAACTTCAAAAATTCATATGGGATCTTTTTATCTTCACAATTAGATCCTTGTGGATGATTATCATTCAAATCAGAGTCCTTAATTGGATTCCTTATGTACCTTAATTCGAACATTTCGGTTCCTAATAATCGAAATCGAATTTTCTTTTTGAATCTTTCTATCTTTATAGTTGGATTCTTGATAACGTTTAAAGTACCAAAGGAAATCCACGGAATGGATTCCTAGTGTGCTTTAAATGTATGTACGCAATTTACAAGACAAATTAACGAACAATTTTGTGGTTATGTGATATGTGTTTGTGTGTTCTCCTCTATGTTTTTGTGTGATACGATTTTCAAATCCTCATAGAATCTTTCATATCTTCATATGAGGGATTCATAGTAGGATATTCAAAAGGTACTACCTTAATCTTTATGGGCTTCTACGTTGTAGTTAAGACCCTTGGGTTATATGGTACCACTCCATGGTTCGATAAGAGACCCTTTTAGTGGTCTAGTCAAAAAGATTGACTCACAATTTGGTTAAAGAACGACATCTAGTGATGTAGCTGGACAGACTCCTTGATAGTCTATTTAGATCATTTATTGATTTAATTAAAAGGACTCTATGGGGTCTAGTCACACTCATCATAAGAATGTTCATTTGGTTTTCCCCTACACATTATAAAATAGACTGTGTGAACTGTGCAAGGAATTGTCTGATTATGGACGCGTACATAATTATGAAATTTAGTGCACAGAAACCCAGTAAGATTTATTATGTGTAAGAACCGATAGCGACAACAATAACAAAATGACAACGATGTAATGGAGGTACGGTGGACGCACCAATGACGCTTCATATACTTGTATATAAGTATCCCTCTTACATTGCAATCATGATGTTATTAAAGATTACTAGAAGTTCAGAACCCTAACCAATGTTATTTGATCTTTTCAACTTTATGTTTTAAACTCTCACAAGTTTCCTCTAAATAAATTTCGGGACGAAATTTCCTAAAGTAGGGGAGACTGTAACACCTGTGCCTCCACGGCCATCAAACAAATACCAAACCAATGAAATATTGTATTTCATACTTGGGATTTGTAAAAATATGTGTATCGATTGCACATATCAACTCTTGTTTCGATTTCAAGCTCTAAATCGCTTTCTGGAAGGTTATACACGCACTGATGCGTAAATATAACCAGTTTAATGCAACGAACACTCCGGAATAGTGAAATAGGCTTAACATACCTTAAATAACCTTTACATAACTTATATATAAGTTTTGGAAGGTTTGGTGTGGTGAAATCAAGTTTAATCGCTTACAGGGACTAAAGTTGACAAACTGCGAAAGTATGCCAATTTGAACTGTAACAGACCTTCCGGAACATGACCATAAGTTAAACATACCATAAATATCCTTTACATAGCTTAGAAATACGCTTTGAGGGGTTCGGTGTGCTAAAATAAACTTTTGGGTCATTCAGGGACTAAAAGTGTCAAAAAGTGCACAAGTTTGCATTTTCGCGCATAACTTACGTTCTGAATACATCCGGACATCCAAAAATTTATGTAGGCACTAAAACATTTTATTTTAGTGTTCGGCATAAGAAAAATCCATGCGTCGCGTCATTTGGATCAGTTTTGCACTTTCGGGACCAGATTCGATGTATTAGCCGTTGTTTAATTCACAACCACACATTCTAACAATGCTTAGTCAGCGGATAAAGATGGAATTTAGGCACCATGACATTTCAACACATGTATGGATGGAATTTAAACACCTAAACACCATGACATTTCAACACATGTATGGATGGAATTTAAACACCTAAACACCATGACATTTCAACACATGTATGGATGGAATTTAAACACCTAAACACCATGACATTTCAACACATGTATGGATGGAATTTAAACACCTAAACACCATGACATTTCAACACATGTATGGATGGAATTTAAACACCTAAACACCATGACATTTCAACACATGTACGGATAGGATTAAGGCACGTTTTCCATGAAACGATCTTAACGGTTCGGGTATTCCTATAAATACCCATCCACCCCCATTGCTAAAATCACTAGAACTTTGATTTGAGAAACTCTAAGTTGAAACTATTGTTTCATACCTGAGATTTTTGAATCGAGGTTAGCATTCGGGGACCCTTCGTAAGTCTTCTTTCGTTCTTTTCCTTATTTTATTGCTTTTCGAGTCAGAAAGTCAAACTTTGTTTGACTTTCAGCGTTGACCAGTAATGGTCAATGCGAAGTTCGTTTGAACTTCGCAACGTGAGTGTAATCACGTTGGTTATAGTCCCTTGGGACTATGCCTACTGATTACCACGTTGTCTAGGGTCGTAGGGTAAGCGATCTGATAAATCGCTTATACCTTCGAACCCGACCCAGTTTGGTCGATCATTAGGATCCGACCAAATACATTAGGTGACCCTAGTATAGGGCATAACCTTCCGAGGTTATACCCTATGGTCACATCGTTTAAGTAGTTGTATGATAGGTAGTTTATATGCCTTAGGTAAATTACCAGAATACCCTTTTCATGTATAATTGGTAATTAAGCATATGTAACCTAAACTTTTGTCACATAACTGATTATGTAACATGTTTAGGCATATAACACTTGTCATAGGACTAGTTAGACGGTCCAAACGCGTTTCACGCGCACGACGCGTTAAAGTAGCATAAGTTACCTTAATGGGTCGCGATGGGTCGATAATACTTAGGTTAAGTTTCATTTAGTATGTAGGCTTTGTTAAACCATATCATATGAGTTCCTACACTCATTTGGTTTACAAACCCTCCTGCTACCCAGTCTTCCGATTTAGGTCCGGGTTAATTATGTAGTTACCTATATTAGGTACTGTTTGATTTCCGGGACTCCTCTAGCTTACTTGGTAGTTGTTCAAGACTCCTAAGCACTCCCAGGCGAGTACATTATTCCCCTCTTTTACTGTTTTCAACTGTTTTGGGGTGACTCATATGTGCTAAATGTTTTATCAATGGTTTCGAGAACAATTATAATGTGGTTTCAAGAACAATAACAATTATTTCAAGAACGCTAACAATGATTTCAAGAACGAATACAATGATTTCAAAAACTAATAACAATTTCAAAAAGTGAACAAACTTGTTGGTTGTAGTTTACATGACCGATGACATTCATTAGCAATGATCAAGCCGACCAGTATTAGGTTATGGTACCATAGGATCTGACAAATCCCGTTATTTACTGCACCCATTGTTATGTGTGGGTGTTGTGGGTAGCGACTGAATCTGTAATTATTAACTTATCCTTTGGTAAGGGTTTGTTAAGAACGAGAGCGAGAGCGAGATGGAGCGAGGAACGCGTCAAGAAGGTTTGAATGTTATTAGAGAATCGACCATAAAGTAGTTTCACAATTAAAACAAGAACGACTAGAACGATTTTACAAAAAGGGTTAACGATTGGGTAAACATTTTAACATGATTGACATTTGATCATGCTTTTCCCACAAAACATAACTTTGATTTAAACCAAGTTTTACTTCAATACTTTGTTTTTGTGCATATGGTTTAGTTGAGACATTTCACTTGCCATACATGACATTTTGACATAGACATTTGACATGGATATTTGACATAGACATTTTGATATGATTTACATCTTGACATGAACACTTTGACATATTACCCAATACATTTGACAATTGATTTAAACATAGACTTCTTACATTGGTTGGTTTGGTTTGAGTAAATGATTAAGTAACGATGCGGGTGTAATATGATACAAGCATGGTGGATACGCCGCTGGTACTTCCTATATATAAGTGTTTGTATGGTATTACATATTGTAGCGTTATTTGAATCATTTCAGTTCGAGACATAGAACATTTTATACAAGTAACATACTTTTCACAAGACATTGATTTACAAACAACTTATCTTACACAAACTCATTTTACATGGTTATTCATTTAATCATGCATTATTCTCTTATTTATACTTATCATCCGAACTTATTATTTTTCAAATGATTTACAAAGACAAAGCAAACAAAAAGGTTCATGACTAAACATTTTCTTAAAACAGAAGTCATGAATCTTATTTTCACAAAACCTATGTATCTCGCCAGCATTTCTTTGCTGACCTCGTTTTCACATATGTTTCAGGTATTGCAAGATATCGATTGATAAGATGCATGCTCACATAGGACTGGACAAGGCCTTAGTGACTCAATAACAATGATAGACTATGTTTAAATAGTGTATTTAGATTTCCAGACGATGTAATTACTCAATGTTTAATAAAACGAAACACTTTTGATATCCATGGTTATGAAACATTAATTCTGTTGCAACACGCCCCGATGTTTCCGCCGCGATTTGTTGTTTTACGCGGTCGGGGTGTGACACGACAAATCTTAATCTGATGCAACTTGTGAATTTCGGGGTGAAATTCCCTTTCAAGTTGGGATGATGTGGCACCTGTGGAAAACCCACAGTCATCCTGATTTAGCACCTTGTTGCTTTGGATTACTTGTCAAATTTCGGGATGAAATTTCTTTCAAGTTGGGGATGATGTGACAACCCGAGATTTCAAGGTCCTTCCTATGCATATCATTTGTTTTGCAATCCTGTTCTTACAATTTGTTTTATGTGGTGTCGTGTGCAGTTATCTGAATGATTAATGTCTATGTGTAATGTTTGGTTGTTAAATGTGTATGTGTAATAGTTGGTTGTTAAAAGTGTTGTGTTTAATATAATATTATATAAGGTTCTTCATCGCCAGTCCTTCCCGATGAAGAATAGGATTCTTCGCCACATGTAACCTCGACAAAGAATGGATCTTCGTCGAGGATGGTTCTTCGCCGTAATGGGCTTCGTCCCAGGAAACGTTCGTCGGCCCAAATGATTTCAATTGCATAAATCCTCTCGTAACCTTAACACGTAAACCCTAAAAACTCTTTCTTCCTCTCCTTGTTGTACGACGACATTCGCGAGTCTCGAAGCCTTCATCTCTATCGAATTAATCTCCTTGGTATTAAGGTTAGTCTCCTCCTGTTAATGGTGTTATGGTTCTAAGGTTTTTTTGTTATGTAATTGATTAGGGTTTTAACAGTAATATAGTAATCTAGAAATTGGCACGATGAGGATTCACTGGTTTATACACATTCTTGCCCAGGATGGGGTTTTATGATTCTGATTGATGAACTTGGGCCGTAATAAACTAATAATCCGTTTGTGTGTAGTCATGGGATGATTAGGGGTAATGATTGGTTAGTATAGTTTGCACGATGAATGAAAACCGTTATGTTATAGAGGATTGATGATGATTCATGATTAGGGTATATGTTCATGATTGAAAAGTATTGTTTGATCTAGATTAGGAAACTGTCAAACTGTTAGCGTTAATCACGTAATGGTAACTGTCAGACGAGGGGGTGACGAAGGACCTCCCCCACGAAGATCTGAGTTCGACGAAGGATATGGTTCTTCGTCGACTATTCCCTGACGAACCACTGGGCTTCTTCGTCAAACCCCGACGCGACGAAGGATAGTCCTTCGCCATAGGAGTATTCCACGAAGAATAGGTTCTTCGTGGAGATGCTGAAACTGTGTAAACCAACAGAACAGTCTAAGGTGTGTTTTATAGTGAATGTTTGTACTTATGAAAACTATTGTTGCATGATAATAAGAATGAGACAACTGGTGTGACTTGTGTGAATAGCAAACCTGTCTATTATGTGTATTGCGTGACTTGATTGATAACCACGGTAGGGTTTGGGTTGACCAACTTGGACGGGTAACTAAACATACCGAGCAAATCTAAGGTGAGTTCATTCCTCCTGAGCATGCGTCCCGGTGGGTGGGACATTCATAGGTTATCCCTGAGAGGGGTAAGTTTTTGGGTAAATCAAATGGGTATTCCAGAGAGGAATACGTCTTGTGGGTAATATCTGGAATGTTGGATAATACACTCATCCTATCACCATTAAGTCCCATCTTGTTTGTTACTTGAGAGGTAACGGGGTATTAGTTGATAGCGCTATATAGGTTTGGCACCCTCACCTCGTACCTGAGAGGACGGGTGTGAACTAATGACCCAGTCATGCCCAATGCTTTGATAGGAGCATTGGGGAACGGGCAAAATAAATCTGGAGCCGTCTTGTATTCGGGTTATTATCAACATTATAATCAATGAACTGAACTAAACACTTGGTAACCAACGTTTTTTGTAAAACTATGAACTCACCAGCGTTGTCTGATACACTTGTTGCATGCTCGCAGTTCGTTAGGTATTATGGACAAGGAACTTGCTATCTGGATGGCTGGAGTGGTCATGGGTCGTATCTGCTTGGAAATGCAAGACTTGTTTACTGACTTCACATACATTGGTTTATGAAAACATTTGAACAGTATTTTACCTTTTTGCTTCCGCTGACATGTTAAACTTGGATATGTTATGAATGTTCTATCTTTATGATTGGAAACTTTGTTTTATAACTTGATATTAGTTCAATGTGATTGGTGGCTAGATCCTGGTACATCACACGCCTAGCGGGGTCACCGCATGTGGTATTTTGGGGGTGTGACATAGGTCATGGAGGTGACGCTAGTCCCACTGTGGCTGTCAGTCTATGTGTCAGCGTTGCTTACGTGTGAGCTAATAGATGACTGTTATCAGTGCCACTTGCTGTTTTGGCCACCTAAGTCAAGGTGTCAGTCCCACTTGAGTCGTCAATAGGATGCGGTGCTGGGCCGCATCGCTATATGCGGTAACTGCGGTTGTTTCCGCGTCCCTTGCTCTGACGAAAATGTGTACAGGATGCGGTGCTAAGCCGCATCGCTATGTGCGGTAACTGTCGTTGTTACCGCATCCCTTCTCGTGACAAAAGCATCCGTTTTCGTACACAAGGTAAGTCTTCTCATCACTTGACCGATTGGAATCGCTGACTGCGTTCGCTCGTGCCCGCACGGACGCAGATAAGTTCTTGCTGGTGGAGGTGTTTGATAAGGGTGATGGTCGCTCGCGACTGCTTTGGTGCGAGATTTGGGACCATACTCCTTCAGTTAAGTAAATGAATTTGTTCGTGTTCGTTTGTGTTTTTTGGTTAATTTTAGGCAACGAACAAAAACGAACGTTGACAAACACAAATGAGCACAAAATAATATCCATGAACACAAATGGAAACAAACGAACACAAACAATCGTTCATGAACAAAATATATAATACACCGACACTTATTAGATATGTAATTTGTCTGAATTTTGAAGTATTTAAATAAATATAAAAATTTAAAATACTAATGAACTATTGAACACAAAAAAACATGTTACTGAACGTTCACAAACATAAACGAACGAAATTTCTTGTTCGTGTTCATTTGTTTAATAAACGAACGAATACAAACGAAATTCCCACCGAACGGTTCACGAACTGTTCGCCGAACGTTTGGTTCGTTTGCAGCCCTACCACCTATAGTGGGTCTGAGTGAGTTTTTCCCTCCAGGTCTCAAGTTCGAGTCTAGGTGATAGGAGTTTCTCATTAAGGGGTTTAAATTGGGGATCTATTGTGCGAGTGGTTCTCTAGTGCGGACCCAGTTAAGACAACGTATGCTAGATATCCCGAAATTTGCGAATAATTCACACCTTTCAAAAAAAATAAACTAGTGTTAAGTTTGTTTTGAATTCGTATACTGTTCACAAGAAAAAATCAAATCAAATTAAATCTAGATAGGTTAAAAGAGTATATTATTTGAAGTGGAAGAATGACTTAGTTAAAACAAAATGTAAAATACGATTAGTGTTCACACTCCATCAAACTCTAAATGACTTGATTCTTTAATTTTTAATAAATTAGTAGTTCTGAAAGAAACACAAAGAATAAACACTAAACAAAGACAATAACAATGACGATGATTATACATAAAAGAGTAAATTAAAAAATTGGTCATTTATGTTGACACCAGATTGCAAAGTGTGTCATTTGTCTTTAAAAAGTACAAAAAACGTACTCGATGTTTGCATACCCTTGCACATTATGTTCTTTAGCCCTAACTCTGTTATTTTTCATGGTTAAATCAGATTAAGTGTGCCCCACATAAGGGTATTTTAGTCATTTTACCCTAAACACTAAAATAAATAATAAAAAAATAATAAACAAAACAATTAAAAAAAACATAAATATAAATCCCCCTCTCTCTCTCTCTCAACAACCTCCCCTCCTTTCTCATTAACACCACTTAACTTCCACCTCCACCTTAACTCCTCCACCATCAACCACCACCACCACCACCCCACTTGCACCAACACCACCGCCAACTCACCTCCACTGCCGCAACCTCAGCTCTGGAATCAATTTCAGAGGCAACATCAGGAGCAATTGGAGCTCTTTTGAGCACAACAATCCTGTACCCTCTTGACACTTGTAAAGCCAAATATCAGGCTGAAGTTCGTTCTCATGGTCGCCAGAGATTACATGTTTTTTCACTAATTTATTTTAATTCGTATGTTTAAGTAATCTGAATCTATTTTGATGTTGAGTTTGATTGATTGTTCATGTTGGTTTTCTCACAACCACACACCTAATTTCTGCGCCATAGCCGTCAAGGGGGTCACAACAGGATGCAATTCTACAATCCAACGGTGACGGTTACCACTGTTGGAAATTTTAGTGAAAATGAGTTTTTCACTAAATATTTTGGACATCAATAATATTTATATATGTGTTGTATAAATAATTATTTATGGTTTGTGTTCAAACTATGTCCAAATAGAGCTGAGATATCGAAGCTTGAAGTTGTATGTTTGGAACAAACAAAGATGAATAAAATGGATTAGTTTTGTCAACTTGTCCCAGATAGGTGGGATGACAAAACTCAAAGTGGTATATAAGGAGGAGCACTCCTTATAATTTGTTTCCTTCAAGGCAAACACTAGTGGGGACCAAAGGGTGCGCCGCACCCGCACATATGTGCAAGAGTATGGATGGCGCATGACCAGGTGGCGTCCTGGTATGCACAGTAGCATCCGTGTGGCGAGCGACTCCACATCTAATATGAGCGCATGTGGTGCATTTTGAACTTCGCACACCGCCTTTGTATTTTGCCCATGAGTGTGTGGTCAAATACATGGCGGGTCCGCTTCTGGCGCACCATTGGGTGGCACAGGCGGAAGCCATGCCGCGTGTTGATATGGCGCGACAGTACAACTCCAGGCGGCGCATGGCGCTACACGTGGTGGGTGTCTCACGTGTGGCGCGAAGACTGCGTAGCGTGCGACTTGTCTGCGGGCGGGTCACACACAGTCAACCCAGTCTCCGTCAGTTACATGACAGCTTTGACTACCACTTAAATCCATTAAAATGATATTAAACCTTGTTTATTATAGAATTAATTGTCTAATTCATGACGATAATAATTGAGGTTTAATAGCTTCTTTATGTGTGTGAGTATAAAAAGAGAATGATGGTTCATTCTAGACGATCTGAAAAAGAAGAAAAGAATTGTAGGAACTAGGTTCACGTTTTCATTAAAATATATTACAAAATATATAATAACGAGACTCTCGTTATTTGTGGGAAATTCAACTAGTACAATACCGGTTACATAAACTAAATAAACAAATGAAAAATACAATTTAATTGTACCAATCTTGATTCAAGCCAGCGTCTTGGAAAAACTTCAACCGCACCGCCTTGTACGAACCTCCGCTGCAAGAATGAACAAACTGCCGTTGTCGGTTTTGGTTGAGGATCGTGTTAGACACGGGGCCCTTAAATCCCTTCTCTACGAGAATTTAGGTTCACGAAAGTTAAAATATTTAATGGGTTTTTGTTAAAATCTTGAAAATATTTTTTTTGGGAAATATTTATTTAGTACAATGAGTCGGATTAATTTTAGGATTGGAGTACAATCTTTAATCCGAATACCGGGTTGCAAAACGACTTTTTGATTCAAGTTTTGGAATTCTTGGTTTTTGTTCGTGTTTAGATAAAACCGAACATATACAAAATAATATATATTTCAATAGGTTTTTGAAATACTAAATTTTCTAATGAGCGTATTAGAAAATTTTATTTTGTAACCCCTTACAAATTAAATGTTTGTAACGTTTAATTTTTTTTAATAAGCTTTTAGTAACCATCATTGTGAGATTAATGTTGGTTTTAAAAGTCTTAAATTTTTTTTTATATTTTCTAATTAGCTTTTTAGAAAGTAATTATTTTATAAAATAACTAGTTTTAATATTTTCTAACGAGCGTGTTAGAAACGTTGTTGATAGAATAACAAGATTAAAACTTTTAATATCTCTAACGAGCTTGTTAGAATTTTATAGAATAATAAGTTTTAATATCATCCTTTATATCTAATAAGCGTGTTAGATACGATGATTATGTAAAACTAACTTCTTAAAAGACAATTAGATTTTCTAACGAGCGTGCTAGAAAATATATGTCTAGATTTTCTAACGAGCGTGTTAGAAAATATTATTATTTCAAATAATTACCGACGAGCGTGTTGGAGACAATTATTTTGGATAATAAACCTTGTAACGGTTTCGTCTAAACTATTAAATTTCTAACGAGCGAGTTAGAAACGGATTTTTTCCACATACGTTTAAACGATTTTATTTGTTATTTCTAATGAGCGTATTAGAAATAGTTTATATTTTTTTTATAAACTTCGAAACAAATTTTGTAATCGATTATTTCTAACGAGCGTGTTAGAAACGATTTAAAGAGTTTGATAGTTGTTTATTTTTTAACGAGCGTGTTAGAAACGATTTAACGACTTTGTCAATTGTTTATTTCTAACAAGCGGGTTAGATAACGTTTATTTTATATAAACCAAAACGGCTTTTGGCAATAAATAATCGTCTAATTTTCTAATGGGCGTATTAGAATGAGTTTATCTTATAACCAACTATTTTAACGATTTGCAATCGTTAATTTCTAACGAGCGGGTTAGAACCGGGTTAACTATGATAAACTATTTAAGACGATTTGTAATCGTTTTATATATTTTCTAACGAGCGTGTTAGAAAAGATATGTGTTCATTTCTAACGAGCGTGTTAGAAACGTTCATTTAAGTAAACCAGAAGTGAATAAATGTATTCGTTTTATTTCTAACGAGCGCGTTAGAAGCGGTTTACTTTATAAAACCGAATATTTTGAATGTTTGTTAAACATTTAAATTCTAATTAGCATATTAGAATTGGTTTTCATACAAACCATTCATTTTAACGATTGATAATCGTTATTATCTAACAGCGGTTAGAAATGGTTTGAATATGATAAACCATTTATTAAAACGATGTGTATTCGTTTTATTTTCAAACGAACGAGTTTGAAATTGTTTTATTTATTAAACTATTATAAGGTTTATTGTCTTGATTTGTAATCAAAACATAAATATATAGTTTAATATTAAAACACTTGCAAAAACGAGAAATGTTTTGAATGAATAAAACATGTCTTGCGAAGTATAAGTGATTCGATACTTACACGAGAAGTATAACGTCTTGAACCATATAATAGTCTTGGAAAGACTATTTTATGAAAAACAACTTGATGTTGTTATAGATATAATAAGTTGCTTAACTTGCGAGTAGTTAATTGTAAACAACTTTATACTTTGGACAACTTGAGTTTACTCAAGTTTAGAGTTCCAAGATGAGGGAGTACCTCAAAACATGACACCGAACGAAATAATTGCGTTTATTTCGGTAAAAAGTGTTGAAGATAATAACACTTTGGCTTTTGATGTTTAGATATCATTGGTGTATCCGTTATTTTGGACTACTAATAAGTTGTCAAAAGGATACACATTTTGATACAAAGTGTAAAAAGTAATTTACACAAACACAACGAGCGGGTTGTGATCATGACTTATGTAATAAGTCACAAATCAAACATCAAATGCATAACGGAGTCGTGAGAAATGTGGTGTATGGTTTGAGATGGAATACACGAAAACGAGATATGTTATCTAATGTTGAGAGCATCAACATGGAAATGCACATGTAAGTTTTCAAAGAATATAGCATATGAAAGAAATATATGTTATTATTGTAAATGATTTTAATAAATTTAGCAAATTTATTAACGGAAATTTATAATAGTGATGGACTTGTAGATGCTTCTACCACCATCAATGTTGTTTAAACTATGTGGAGGCTTGGTCCTAAATTTGGGAGAGTATCCCAATACATGGTATTAATGAAACAACAACGTAAATGTATATATCACTATAGGCATACGTGAATGCTTTGTTGTTGAGAGTCAATCTAATTGGCTATATCTCAAGACTCAAGTGATTTTATACAAAGATCTTTCATCAAAGTGACTTGGATTAAGACTTATGTTTAAGTCTTTAGGAAGTCAATGGTGAAGCCTTGGAGATAAAAAGGCAAACGAGTTATGATCCTAATGGATGAAGTTAACTATGGTTTTGAGGCCTTCCTAAAAACCGATGGTTTTGGAATGGTGAAATAAAATTTCATTATTGTGTCTAAACTAAGAAACGAATGTTCGAAAGAGATAGTGTGTTATCTCTTAAGGCTGTGAAGAATCAGAATGATGCATCTTCTGTTCACATGCTAGAGTATTGTGGTCTAAAGCATGCTAGACTAATACTTGTTAATTTATATGCTCGACGGAGATTAAATTAACGTTAAACATTCAAAATATGTGATGACACAAGAACGAATTTTGTGCTAAACAAAACTATAAATATAACTTCATTAAAATGCAAGCAATGTGGGGGGAGGAACCCATTTAAGAAACAAACCCTTTAGGGTATGTGGAAATGTTAGTTGAGAAGTTTCTCAAACTCGAAATGAAAGGGACAACCTTTCATCACCCCATTTGGATGCTATCCAATTACACTTAAATGTGGGGGTGACTTGCATTTGAATGTGGAAATGGTAGTTGAGAAGTTTTCTCAAACTCGAAATGAAAGGGAGAACCTTTCATCGCCCCATTTGGATGCTATCCAATTACACTTAAATGTGGGGGTGACTTGCATATATTGCAAACGCATGACCAAGTGGAGTACACAATGGTTATATGGAGTCAATCGAGTAGATTGGACTCAAATGCCAATTGGCTAGATTCAATCTAGTAAGATGTCAGTCATGACACACCAAAGGCATGCTGAAAACGTGTCTAGCCATGAATTGAGTTTCATGTCATTCTAAAGACAAGGTACATAACTGGATCCGGGTTGAGATCATGAGTTATAAGTCTTATGAATCGACTAAAAGGCAAAGGTGACTAGCGAGTCAAGAACACGTTACAACAACTGATCTCAATTGTCGTTGGTGACTTAGCGAAGTCAAAGATAATTTTGGATCCAACAACCAGTGGGTTGATAAGAGATCAGGTTGTGGAATGGGACTAAAGCCATGGAAAAAGGGACATGATGGAAACCTAACCTAGTTGACTGGAGATCCCAAGATCTAGGTTCAATAGGCCAACTTAATCATGAACCGAGTGGTAGTCACTGTGGGGGCATAGCTAATATATATGTTTATATATAAGCTAGTTTATATGTTCATATATCCCCCTAAAACTATAAAAGGGTGTTTAAATACGTCCTAGTCCATTCCTATAATATCCAGTGACATTGTTGTGAGACTAAGCATACTATGTGGTTAAATGATTCGTGTAAATCATAATGAACCATAATGCTTTTAACGATTTAAAGGGAAACCACCTATGTTGGAAAGAAGTGTGGTCGCTTCGAATGGAATTAGGGCATAATTCCTAGAGCTCCCGCAGAACCAGGAAAGTGCTCCATGACCATTATTGGAGACATACATGAGGAGATGGCCCGACTAGGGAAAGTATTGTGTGAATGTATATTTTCGTTTACACAAATGGGGGGTTGTTCAAGGACATCACGTCTACAAAACCCTAGTAGGCTAAGTATGCTTCACAAAGGAAGGTTCAAAGGCTACACCTACCTATCCTGCAATATTCGACTGTCGAGTTTTCATTGGGGAATTTTGTGTGTTTTAATCGATCTCCATTCATGTGGGGGATTGTTGGAAATTTTAGTGAAAATGAGTTTTTCACTAAATATTTTGGACATCAATAATTTTATATATGTGTTGTATAAATAATTATTTATGGTTTGTGTTCAAACTATGTCCAAATAGAGCTGAGATGAATGAGATATCGAAACTTGAAGTTGTATGTTTGGAACAAACAAAGATGAATAAAATGGATTAGTTTTGTCAACTTGTCCCAGATAGGTGGGATGACAAAACTCAAAGTGGTATATAAGGAGGAGCACTCCTTATAATTTGTTTCCTTCAAGGCAAACACTAGTGGGGACCAAAGGGTGCGCCGCACCCGCACATATGCGCAAGAGTATGGATGGCGCATGACCAGGTGGCGTCCTGGTATGCGCAGTAGCATCCGTGTGGCGAGCGACTCCACATCTAATATGAGCGCATGTGGTGCATTTTGAACTTCGCACACCGCCTTTGTATTTTGCCCATGAGCGTGTGGTCAAATACATGGCGGGTCCGCTTCTGGCGCACCATTGGGTGGCACAGGCGGAAGCCATGCCGCGTGTCGATATGGCGCGACAGTACAACTCCAGGCGGCGCATGGCGCTACACGTGGTGGGTGTCTCACGTGTGGCGCGAAGACTGCGTAGCATGCGACTTGTCTGCGGGCGGGTCACACACAGTCAACCCAGTCTCCGTCAGTTACATGACAGCTTTGACTACCACTTAAATCCATTAAAATGATATTAAACCTTGTTTATTATATAATTAATTGTCTAATTCATGACGATAATAATTGAGGTTTAATGGATTCTTTATGTGTGTGAGTATAAAAAGAGAATGATGGTTCATTCTAGACGATCTGAAAAAGAAGAAAAGAAATACACATAAAATAGAGGTCGTTTGTTCCATGGAATTTTAGAGAGGAGCACTCTCTAAACTATCCTTTATCAACTTCATCTTTTTCCATAACACCAAATTATACCCAGTGTAATCTCGGGCGCAAGAGTCATCTCCGGCAGTACAACTACTGCTTCGGTTATTGTATCCTGGAAACAGACCGTCTGAGAGGAGGCGCGAAATCTGTTTTAAGGGCCCCGTGTCTAACACGATCCTCAACCAAAACCGACAACGGCAGTTTGTTCATTCTTGCAGCGGAGGTTCGTACAAGGCGGTGCGGTTGAAGTTCTTCCAAGACGCTGGCTTGAATCAAGATTGGTACAATTAAATTGTATTTTTCATTTGTTTATTTAGTTTATGTAACCGGTTTTGTACTAGTTGAATTTCCCACAAATAACGAGTCTCGTTATTATATATTTTGTAATATATTTTAATGAAAACGTGAACCTAGTTCCTACAACAACGACGCCGCCTTCGGTTCACAACCTCTGGTGGTCATTATGTACGGAAATGAATCCGTCGAACAGATCTGGCATTAGCGGTTTGGGTTTTTAAGGTTTGATGAAATTATAGATTCAACTAGATGTTGTGATTCTGGTATGCAAGAATTGCTGAAGAAGTGGTTGAACAGATCCCTTTAATTCTCATTCACAACATTTGATTGTAGAGAGAGATAGTTGAGGCAGAGAGAGATTGAGGACATGTTTGGCTTAGCTTAGGCTAGTGGGTATGGTGATGGACCATCTTTGGAGGATGATCCGTCACGTAGGCGCCACGTCATATTCCTCCCAAAGATGGTCCATCCTCCAAAACTAGAGGGCATGGTAGGATGGTCCTAGTCATAGTCCTCCACCACTTTTTATGTTTTTTTATTTTTTTAGTCTTCTATTTTTTTTAACATTTAACAAATATACTAACAAAATATTTTCATTAATATTAAAACCACATTACATAAACATAAAAAAAACCATAAACTTAAAAAAAAACATACACTTAATAAAAGAAAACCAAAGACTTAATAAAAAAAACATAGAGTTAAATAATTTGATGTTTTTTCATGATGTCGTGTTGTAGTTTTTTCAACATCGAATGTTTCGGCTCGGGTTCGTCCTCGACATTCATCGATATTATTTCCCATTCCTTGAGCCGAATTTTTTCATCGGAAATTCGGATTTTCTCATTCGACAATCGGACCTTCTCGCGTAACTTTTCTTCCGCTACACGACTTTTTTCTTCGACGGCCCGCTCCTTCGCCTTCGTCTTTTGGGCCAAGACGTTGTTGTACATTTTTAAGTGTTCCATAAACTCAACCATGTTCGGGTCCACCTTTTCCTTTTCTTTCCCCTTGGCCCGCTCCTTCTTTGATTTGTCTTGGCCCGGTGGACGCTCCGCTTCATGTACGGCGTACTCCTCTTCGTCAAAGTCGGCGTCATCATTTAAGTTTATGTTACACCTCGCGTCCGATCCACCGGCGCTAAAACTACCCATTTCCGATGTTTTTTGGCGTTTCGCCATCGCCACCTCGTTGGGAATCGGCGCCCATTTTGGTTCGTCTTTTACAACCATCCACGCGCGAACGTGAGCAAAATTGGTATTACCATTGTTCGCCTTATACTTGTCCAACGCTTTTCTGAACACATCGTCGTCACTCATGCCGCTACCACGGTCACTTGTATATAATTTATTATATTCCTTGCAAAACCTATTGATGGCGGCGTGTAACACCCTAACAGGTTTAACCTTAAAACAACGCAGCGGAAATTCGAGTCTTAAAATTTCTTTCATGACATACATCTTGACATTCTAAAATTTCATTTTAGAACATAAGAACATAACTTATCAACACTAAAATACATATTTAAACATTCCCGTACAATCTGTCTTGTGACTCGATCCACGATCTCCAATCCTTGGATATCCTCATGACTGGTACTACCTGCGCTCACCACATAAAATTCATACATTAGTACGCATTATAAACATACAAGGTTTGTTCATGTTTACTTCTCGTTTCATTTACTCTTTACATTCTAGCTTTTCCATCCTGTCATACCATCCGTGGTGAGACTTCTTTGCCATTCCTGCATTTCACTTATAACTCCATATACACGAATAAACAACGTAAACACTTGGTCGTACCAAAAGACTTACATACATACCTAAACTTCATACACACTATCTCCATACATACATACGTACACACATACATGTCAACCTACATACAAACTTACATACAATTACATATCAATCATTCTATATGTATCTACATATATACATACCTACATCGTCACGTACGATCATATCATCCCACCTATATTCATTCACACATACATACATACGTACATACATACATACATACACCTTATTACATGCCTTCACACAAACCTACATACGTGCATACATTCGTACATACTCACTTTCGTACATATACATACTTCCTACATACACCCCTACTTACATACACTTAGGTTTATAAAACATACATACGTACATGCCTACATACTTACTTACATATATATTTATAACCACCTGCTTCAACATACCCAACTCATACTGACCTATTCATATACATCTTCATATATCCTTAAGTACTTGCTTACACACTATAATCTTACATACATTCGCGCATACACTCTTACATACACTTCTACATACGTGTATAGAGATATACAACATCCATACATACCTATCCACACATATGCTTACCCTAATGGTCACAAAACATGAGTTAAATTAGTCATACGCAACTTAAAACTCGTTTAAACGAGTTCCCGAGCCAAAACGGAGCAAACGAACAACTTTCGCCCACCAGGGGGGGCTCGCGTGACGCCAAGGGCCCTGGCGTCACGCTAGGCCCCTGTTTTCACAGAAACTCTGCAGCAAATTGCTGCATATTCCCAGCACGTCCGCGTTTCACGGAAACGGTCATAACTTCTTCGTTATTGGTCCGTTTTACCCGATTCTTTTTCCTACGCGTCCGTAATTTAATTCTCCATCTTATGGAGTTAAGATCCAACATCCGACTTAATAAAATTTTGGACTTTTAACTCTTCGGCTTATTACCCTTTTACCCAACTTTGACCCGTTCATGCATTCATCAACGTAACTTGTCCGTTTTACCATAACCTCTTATAAACATAATGATATCAATGACGTCTATCATAAATTACTAAATTCTTGGATGTCTTGCATCCTCTTAACACATTATCATTCATATGCTCATTTCGACCCGTTAAGGGTATTCGCACATTAATTGGTCTATGACTAACCAAACCATCATCCCCACTTCCATACTTGTCCAAAACATTACACTAATCGAATAACTTGTTTCTAAGCTACTTTTAAGATCGTTTACCCCAAAATACCCATCAAGGGCATTTTGGTCAACCTTAAACCCATCATTTACGACGAAAGACTTTAACACATATTTGACCTCAAACATCATGTTTAATTCATTACAACACTTTATTACTTACTTGTACTAAGAAGTGATTACGGAAATCACTTACCTTATGCGTCTGTGCTCGTATCCGATTCCTTGCCTCTTCTTGACCCGTTAACACCTCATGCTTGAGTCCGTCTCGACGTGATTCCTATACTTATGATTTCATCGAAATCACGCTCTTATTAGCATACACCTTTGTACATGTAACAATCATATCACTCGCATAATTCACACTTAACTTTCCTTAGTCATTTCTATCAAGCATTAAAATACATAATCAACTTCATATAATCATATCCGTATAAGTTAAACTCATGTAACTCATCATGTCATTACATTTAACACGGATTGCTATAACATGTACCATACGACTTCCCATCAACCTACATTTACGACAACGAGTCAAATCATGTTTCTTATACTTAGTTGACTTTCAAAAGTCAACTATTAACCATACTTAACTCTCGACTTATCATCATATACCCGTAACATCATAATCGACTATACGGACGACACTATATACATTTCATCATACACTTGATGTGAGTACTACCTTTTAAGCATAACGTACAACTATTTCATGCACAATTCTTCTAAACTCATACATAACCCATCAAAACCAACTACTAATCATCATGTATCATTCCAAATGAACATTAAACATAACATCATCATATTCCTATACTTTCATCTAACAATAATTCATCATACACACATAATACATCAATCATTCAACAAGACTTGAACATAGGAGGTAATTCTAGTCATCATCTTCACCCTAACTAACGGGTGTCACCTCTAAACATCAAATTAACGCAACCCATTCATAACCCATGTTCTATACGAAGATTCTAACCCTTGTACATGATCAATTTCATATTAACTCACGGATTAGAACATAACCCGCTTCACCCATGATCACCAATATTAGATTTAAGACATACCTTATGATCCCCTCGTGTTGGTGATCATTAATCCATGCTCGGTTATGGATTTAAGCTTCATTTTGCCTTCCGATTTGAGCATAAAAATGGATTTAGGGTTTGAGGCTCCATGGGAGCCTCCTGCTCCTTCTCGAACACACGCATGTGTGTGTGTGTGTGTGTGTGTGTGTTAAGTTATTTAATAACTTAACTTTCATTTGTTCCACTTTAGCCCCTCGGGTTTACCTTTAAAACATAACTGACACTACCCTCATCATTTAATACTTTCGACCATACCTTTAACTAGGTTAAATAGCCTAGTTATTTATTTCATGACGTGTCACATCAGAACATACGACAAATATTTAGCATTCAAATATTGGGGCGTTACACGGCGTTCATTTTCCGCCACTTTGATGAGACCGAATCGACATCTCGATACAGGCCTTGGTCCATAAGGACGAGGAACTTCGCCAAAACCTTGGACCAAAACCCCTCACCCGATTGGTTATTACCTATAAAATACAAACTGTTAACAAAATAATAAACAAAAAAATTAAACTTTAAAACTATTATAAACCAAATGTTTAAGAAAATAATAAACCAAAAAAATTTAACCTTAAAAAAAAATTTAACTTAAAAAAAAAACAAACTGTTTAGATAAAAGAAAAAAAAATTTAACTTTCAAAAAAAAAAAACAAACTGTTTAGATAAAAAAAATTAACTTTCAAAAAAAAAAACTGTTTAGATAAAAAAAAACAAAAAATTTAACCTTAAAAAAATACGAACCTTTTGTCGGGTTGTTAGACGTGCCAATGTAAGCCTTGGCTAAGGCTTCTTCTTCGACTGGTGTCCACTTAGTCGGCCTCTGTTTGGACGGTTGATCACCCACCACTTGTTTGCCTTTGTTTCGTTTTCCTTTTTCCTTTAGGCGGTTGGGTTTCCGGAACAACCTCCACATCGTCTTCGGGTTCGGATTGTTGAAAGGGTTGCGTCGGGATCGGTTGGGGTTGAACGGGTGGTGTGGGGTTCGGTGGGAAATTATAAGCACCCCGCATCATCATTTGTTGAAGGGCTTGATTTTGGGAGAATTGAAATTTTGGGGTTAATTTTGTGAATGAAAGTGAAAATGGAATGGAAATATATATATTTTATAAATATGACCGTTTGTTTGTTTGTAAAAAATGGAATTTTTTTTATAACGGTAACTTTCTGGATTGGGCCCCACTTTTTGGACCGTCGCAAACGGCGAGAATCGAACGAGAACGATGGGACGTGGGGGGGGGGGGGGGCGGCACGGTGTTCACACCGGTGACGGACCGGGACGGTATGGGGACGACCCCCATACCGTGTAGCCTTATTTAAGTTAAAAGTACTTTTAGGAAAAGGAATTATTGACTTATGACTTTTTGAAAATGAGTTTTTAAAAAAAGTGTTTGGATTAGCTTATGGGGTGGGAAAAACCAATAAGTCAATAAGTTGTTTTTTAAAAAGTGTTTGGCTTAGCTTATTGATGTAAAATGACTAAAAGCTAATAAGTCAATAAGTTAGTTCAAAAATTCACAACATTCTAACTTTTTAAAAATGACTTTTTGATAATTTTTTCTCCTTCTCAAAAAGTCATTTTGAAAAGGAACTTTGCATTTGCCAAACACTAAAACTCCTTATTGGTTTTTTGATTAAGTCAATAAGTTGGTTGGAAAAACTTAGCCAAACATGCTCTGAGTTTTGAGACGAAGAGAGAGCAGAGTTTTGAGATGGAGAGGTTTTATCTTTATTATTTTAGTTTTAGGGTAAAATGACTAAAATACTTCATGTGAGGTCCATTTGGTCAGATTTAACCAAAAAAATTAACTAAGTTAAGGCTAAAGGACATAATTTGCAAGGGTTTGCAAACATCGAGTATGTTTTTTGTAATTTTTGAAGACAAATGACACACTTTGCAATGTAGTGTAAACATAAAGGACGATTTTTGTAATTTACTCTACATAAAAACACAAAATGTATTGGCGATTTTACATTTTTTGCTGATAAAATTATGTTTTGTCAATTATAAAATTTTAAAATCCAATAAAAAATTATTGTTTTTTTAATATTTAGTATTTATCTTATTTTAAAAAGAGTAAATTTCGGTTTTCGTCCCTGAGGTTTGTTCATTTTAACTAGTTTCGTCCAAAAATCTAATTTTTAACAAATCCTTCCCTATGGTTTTAATTTTTTAACCATTTCCGTCCAAATCACTAACTAGAGTTAATTTTACATTAATTCATTAAAACACTAAAGGGTATTTCTGTCATTTGCATTCTTTCCCAATATTATTGACTTAATAAAAGATCAGAATGGGTATTTTATAAAACCCTAACTTTTGTCCATTTGAGTTCTTCCCCAATTTTTGTCCATCTGCATTCTTCCTCATCGATTCAACTTTAATGAATGAAAAGTGGTTGTTTTGACTTTGTAATTCATTATTTTATAATCGGATATGTGCCTTGTTTTACCGAATAACAAGATCTTGTCCGCAAACTGTTAAGGTTAAGAAATCATGTATCATATATGGAACCAATATGCAGCAAATGTGCGGCAAACGTGCAGCAAATGTGCAGCAAATGTGCATTTTCTTTGCCCATTTCAATAATCCGATAAGTGCAGCAAATGTGCACCAAATGTGCAGCAAATGTGCGGCAAATGTGCAGCAAATGTGCATCAAATGTGCAGCAAATATGCGGCAAATGTGCGGCAAATGTGCATTTTCATTTGACCCATTACATATCATCATCCGAAGCATAATGTACACTTTAAAGATGTAAGCTAAAACTGCATTTTCATTTAACCCATTACATATCATCAACCAAAAGAACATAACCAAAAAGGTTCAAAAGATAACCACATCGAGAATATTCTAAACATAACCAACAAGGTTCAAAAGATAAACAAAATACCAAAACAAACTACATGATCTTGGTTGGTGGACTTCCTCCAGAAACTTTCTTTGACCTGCAAGACCTGGAATTATGCCCTTTTTCTTTGCACACCTTACAAGTCACGATAGCTCTTTTTTTTGCCACGTTACCCTTCATCTTTTGTGCAGCTTGAGTTTGAGGAATAGACTGTGAACTTCCTTGACCAGTGCAAGACCTGGAATTATGCCCTACTCCTTTGCATTTACCACAGCTGACAGAGGCCCCCTTTCTGGTTAGCTTACCACCTTTTCCAACGTTATCAGCCAACTCGACTGCAGACTTCCTCCTCTTCTTTTTTGGCCTACCAACCTGGGTATGGTGCTTTGGATGTGTAATAACTGTCGGGCAGGTTGATGGCCTCCAAAAGTCTCTTCCAGCAACAGGTTCAATTGTATTCTTGTAAACGTTTCTCCAGGTATCAAGCCAATATACCTCAGATACCCATTTTTCAGGAATGCCTACGTTTTCACCATTTTGAGCCATGCTCCATATTACTGCTACTACGTGCTTACAAGGCATGCCCGTGAGCTCCCATTTCCTACAAGAACATGTTTTTTTGTTCATATCAACTGCAACCTGGTTATGCCCTGAGGCCCCCACTTGATATTTCTTCATACCAGCCAAGGTGACAGTGTAATATGCAGCATCATGTTTTATTTCATTGAATGCATCAGTTGCAGCTGGTGTCAGCGGACCTTTAGCTTTGGAAATCATTTTGTTCACCACCATAATCCTTTTCATCATGTAGACTCTGATGTACTCTAAGCAGGTAATGATAGGCTTGTCCCTACCTCCTACAAGTTGCCTATTAAACACTTCACACAGATTGTTCAAAACGACATCACATTTTGCTCTTCCTGTTTACAAAATCATGGAACTTTTTAGAAAAACCACAAAAGACAATACCAAAATAACATGTCAAACAAGGCATACCAGTGAAATGAGCTCTGACCCAGTGCTTTGCTGTTATGTTTAATAGCCATTCATGTAAAGAAGCATCTTCTTGTTTTATTTCATCCATTGCTTTGTCAAAAAAAGGAATTGATGTTGCACTTGCTGCCTTCCATAATAGATCCTTGTACATATCACCTCTCCATGTTGACTTCATGTTCTCGTGTATATGCCTCAAACAAAATCTATGCTCAGCTGCTGGGAATACTTTTTGTATTGCAGGTATGATGCCCTAAACAATCAATGACAATGTATTGCAGGTATTATTAAATAATGACAGTGTATTGCAAGTATATTAAATAATGACAATGTATTGCAGGTATTACCTTTTGCCTATCACTAATGAAAGTGAAGTTTGAGTTGGATGTTAAATCCAGATCTTCACCAAGGCATTCCAAGAACCAAGTCCATGAGTTGAAGTTTTCAGACTCAACGATTGCAAATGCAACTGGGTAGATTCCATTGTTTGCATCTACCCCAACAGCAGTCAGAATTTGTCCAGGGTATGGACCCTTCATGAAAGTGCCATCAAAACCTAATAAATCTCTACCACCTAATTTAAAACCAGCCTTCACAGCAGCATAACAAATATATATTCTTTTGAATTGCCTTGTTAATTTGGTTGGATTTGGTTCACTCTCCACTTGAATTTTAATAGTTGTCCCAGGGTTAGATCTAATTCCCTCATCACAATACTCCCTCAATAGTCCATACTGAGCTATGTAATCACCATGTATTTTGTGGCTTGCCATTGTTTTTGCCCTGAAAACCTTCTGCAATGAGATCTCCACCTGATGCTTCTTTTGAAGTTGGTCTTGCAAGGCCTTCAAAGGTATGTTGGGGCTTACCTCAATAACATCTTGTATTTCTCTAGCTATAGAAGTAACTGTGTAGAGTTTAACTTTTCTTGTTGTCAAACAATTATGTTCTTCATTAAAAGTCTTCACACACCATAGATTTTCTATACTTTTCCTGGATATATGCAAAACCCAAGGACATGTGGGCTTTGGATGCTTTTTTTTTTTGTTTTTTCTTTACTTTATTTGACCCACCAGCCACTTTTGAAGATTCTCCTAATTTATTGGTCCCACCATGTTGTGAACTCTCCTCATGTATGGGCCCACATTCTTTTGAAGACTCCCAATTTTGCCCCTGAGAAGCAACAAATTCTGGATTTATTCCTGCACAAACCACACGAAATCTAAGATTCTCACTTTTCACAACAAGCAACTGTCTTCTGGTCTGAATAGCATGCATTTTAACCCTTTCCTTGATCTCCTCTCTGTCCATGAAACTTTCACCAACATAGAATGGACTTGGTACAACAGCCTTGCAGTGTTTCTTCTTCTTTTTCCTAAGTTTTTTTATAGCAGTTTTCAATGGAGGGTCATTTACTTCATCAGTTGGACTATCAAAGTCATCTAGGTCTACTTGTTGAGCATCACTATCAATACTATCCATGTCATCTTCAGCATTAACTTCTTCATCAACATCCATGACTGTAGCAGATTTAAACTCATTCATGTCAACTACCACTTCCTCAACCATATTATCCTTATCCACCATACTATCCATGTCATCTTGCCCATTTTCAGTTTCATATGGACCCTCACCATCAACCCTATTCTGAACGAATGGATCAATAAAATGTGCAAGAAATTCATCATCAGCCATGTTTCCTACATCCCCATGTACAACATTCTCATTATCAGACATGTTTCCTTCACCATTAGACATGTTTCCTTGATCATCAGACATGTTTCCTACATCCCCATGTTCATGCCACTCAATTAATGGTGTAACAACAGTAGGTGGCCCATCATCAATAATCTCCTGAATTATCACACTATTACCCTGTCCAGGAACTTGAAAATTTCCATTCAACTTTGTGACCCAGTGTTCAGTGTATATTTGTATCACTTTAAACTTCCTCACATATTGTATCATGTCTAGAACATCTTTATCATTACCAAGACATCTAAGACCAACATCTAAGTCTTGATCCGGAATTTTAAAATGATAGTACATTACCTCATCTGATGAGTAACCTAATGGTTTTTTGAAGATTATGTTTAACTCATGCATAGAGAACTCATCAGAATCTGCATAGTCAAAGAATGTGACTTTACCATTCACATACTTCCTCCCTGGGAATTTCACAAACTCTCCTAAGTGGAATATTTGTAGGGTAAACAGAGTAGGTTCATTAGCTGCGATTTACAAATGTATCCAAGATCAGAATGGTTTAACATATAAAGTAATCATATACCAAAATTTAAAATTTAAGGTTTAAACATACCATAAGCTTCAAATGGGTTGATCTCTTCACCTTCCTCACGAGCCTTCCACTCAACAAGAACCATTATGATCGTATTTGGGGATGTCGATCGTAATTACATTTGGGGATGACAATTAGGGTTTTATAAAAATCGCAGCTAATGAAGTAGCGTTCCATAAATACCCATTCTGATCTTTTATTAAGTCAATAATATTGGGGAAGAATGCAAATGACAGAAATACCCTTTAGTGTTTTGATGAATTAATGTAAAATTAACTCTAGTTAGTGATTTGGACGAAAAGGCTTAAAAAATTAAAACCACAGGGAAGGATTTGTTAAAAATTAGATTTTTGGACGAAACTAGTTAAAATGAACAAACCTCAGGGACGAAAACCGAAATTTACTCTTTTAAAAAATAGATGATGTTTATTAACCGGTCTGGCTGAGAAGGAGTATGATATGTAATATAGCCTAAATGTAATAATTGTAAGTCCAGGGACTGAATGTGTCATGTTGTAAAAGTTTGAAAAGTTGTTAGTGATCGTTAATAAAGTAGTTGAAGCTGATGAAACTGATCAGCTTGTTGTTGGAACTTCTTTCTCTCTCTAGATTCTTTTCCTAAATCTTCAAGCCCTATCATTGGTATCAGAGCCACCGACCCTCGTCGGAGCTCCTGAAACCGTCACAATCCACCACCGCGGACCACCGTCATTCTTGTTCCAATTTTGATCACTCCTTTCACTTCTTTCTTTGTTTCATTCCAATCGTTTATTCATTTCTGTTCCTAATTCATTTCTTAGCTTGGATTAATCAATTGTGGTTAATTCATTCCTTGATTTAATCAATTTGTGATTAAATCAACCCTAAATCAGCAACTCAGTTCTTTCAAACCCTAATCATGACCACTAGTACTAGACAACAGGATATGGAGAAGCAAATTAAAGAAAACCAAATGACTATTGGGAAAATGGAGATTATTGTCCAAGATCTTCAGGCTAACTCCCAATTGATCAATGAAAATATGCAGACGGTGGCTACTAGTACAGAAGAAAACAAGGCTGCAGTCATGCAGATTCAATTACAGTTACAATCTGTTTTGGACAAAATCACAAATATGGAGGCCAGTAGAGGGGCAGTTGTTAATGGACTCCATCAGGAACAAAGGTTATCGAGATTGGGAAGACTGGATTTTCCCAAATTTAATGGTGAAGATGTTGAAGGATGGGTGTATAAATGTAATCACTTCTTTGAAGTGGATCATACCCCTGAAAATCTGAAACTGAGGTATGCGGTGGTTAATCTTGAAGGTAAAGCTCTGCAATGGCATCAAGGGTACTTGAAAAGTAACAATTTGACTATTGATTCCATAAGTTGGGATGACTATAGAAGATCAGCAGAGGCAAGATTCTCCAATGAACTGTTTGAAGATGCCTTAGAAGAATTAAAAAACCTGCACCAAACGGGAAGTTTGCAGGATTATTGTGATGCTTTTGATGCTCTCCTAAACAAGGTAAATCTCTCCCAAGATCAAGCTGTTAGTTTATTTGTGGGAGGATTGAAGATGGAAATCAGATGCTTGGTTAAAGCTTTTAAGCCAAGGAACCTGAGAGAAGCTTATGCCGTTGCAAAACAACAAGAAAATATACACAATACCTTATTTGGAACAAACACTTTTAAGAAAAACTCAAACCAATTCAATACCTCAACATATTCTAAACCTTCTACCTCAACTTTTAAACCACCCTCAACCATGAATGCTAACTCTCTTCCTTTACTACCCAAACCTACCCAAGTTAACCTACCAAGAACCACTAGAAAATTATCTACAAAAGAAATGGCTGAAAAAAGAGAAAAAGGAGAGTGTTTCTGGTGTAATGAGAAGTTCACACCTTCTCATAACTGCAGAAATAAAAAATTATTCAACATTGAAATAGTGTATGAA
>JARYGA010056293.1:0-41681 GCA_030545235.1 Helianthus tuberosus
TTTAGACGCTTTGCTTGCTGTGAAATCGAGGCTAGGAAAGACCTAGAACAATAATAAATTGTATGTACTTAAAATCTGAGTTGTCGAAGCAGAACAATTTGACTGGATTTTTGTCTGTAATAATCATGTTACTTTTTATGTCATGGTATGGGACGTGATGCTTTAAATAATTGGTAATCATAGTTGTTATGGAAACTTCTGGACAATCTGTTTCGCTCAGTGCCACGCCCCGATGTTTCCGCCATCGGTTGGGGTGTGACAGATTGGTATCAGAGCCATAACTATAGGGAATTAGGCAAGACTCGACCTAGTCCGGGTCGATGTCTTAGAAACGACCTAGTCTATAGTTAGGAACCAACAGGCCGACTTGTGCATATCCTGCAGGGATTATGTACGAGCTTACCTGCTACTTCTCGCTATTCTAGCCTATGCTACACTATTACTGCACTTTAATTTTTTTTGAAAATGAACGAGCGATTAGGTCGAGATTAGGTGTGAAAACAGCAAACTCTCGACTAAATTGCTTGTTCGACTCGCATTTTATCTATAAACACGAGAATTTGCGTTGAATCAGGAGTGAAATCCATACTTTGATGCATAATTCTCCTTATTTTATCAAAACAGGAACGAAGTTGCTAAGTCAGGGGTGAAACCCGAACCTTGACGACTTGTTCCGACCTCTACTTGGTTTTACAAAACTCTCACCAAAGTCTCGACGGACTCCAACGACTTGAAGTCACAATACGACTGGAAGGATGCGTGCCGATCGCCCAGATTCGAGGCGAGAGCACAGTCCTGAAGGTTAAAGTGTGTACAAAAGTCCTTGTGAATAGTCGAATCACTTTGGGTAGTCAATGTCTATCGAGCATGAGATAACCTATTTCTCGATTTTTATGTGATTCGATTCTGAGCTCGCTACTGCCGACTCTGATATTCGTCGATTTTATGTGTTTATGTGTGTATTTACCTGCTTATATGTTTTAATTTTTGGAGATTCATTCAAATTTCGCTATTGTTAATCGACACACACGACTCGCACTGCTCACTTACCTCAAACCGCTAACAAATCGCTACTACATGAGGAACGACTTTGCGCACCGTTGCTTGCTATACTATTCGCTTACCCTATACTAATTGCTATGATATTCGTGATCGCTATTTTCGAACGCTCGCGGACTTTGAATGATAGGTTTCTGTATTCTGACTGCATCTTGTGATTACATGCTTATGTGATTCTGAGCTTTAGTAGTATTAAGACGTGTGAGGTGAGATTCGATTATATTATGACTAAGCCCCACGACGATGTCTGTTGCAGACAATGTCGTCACCTGGACCCTCATCTGGACCCCGTCACTCGTCAAGAACAGAGAGACAAACGCCTAGCTGCTATCGTCGCAAAGCAAGTAGCAAAGGTTGTTCCTCAGATCGTGAGTGAAATATATGAGAATGTGAGTAAATCGTCTGAAGAGTCCAGAACCGAAGCTCCTAAAGCTACTCCCAAAGCTGCCTTTAGTTTCAAGCAGTTCAAAACTTGTGGTCCAAAGGAATTTACTGGCGAAGATGGCCCAACGGCTATGTTTCAATGGTTTGATTCCATCGAAGTCACTCTGCGCCAGAGTGGATGTCCTGAAAATCTCCGTACTCTAAACGCTACCGGCGTCTTCCAGTCCCGCGCACTAGACTGGTGGACGGCCGAGAGGAAAAAACGCGGAAATGACGCAGCCTATGAGCTGACGTGGGAAGAGTTGAAGGCCATTATGATGGATGAATTCTGCCCTCCCCATGAACGCCAAAAGCTGGAGGACGAATTCTGGCATATCAAGTAGAAGGATGGAGAGAACGCAGCTCTGACTGCTCGCTTTAAGCAGCTCAGTATCATCTGTCCCGACCAAGTGAAGACCACCGACATGACAATCAAGAAGTACATTCGAGTTCTGACAGACTGTGTTGCAGATTTTGTGCATGCCGCAAAGCCAGCAACAATCGAAGAAACTTATTTGCTTGCTGCGGAAATCAACGACAAGCGAGTAAAAGCTGGCTTCTGGGATAAAGCTACCAAGAACCTGCACCAAGCTACTACCTGTTGGTGCACTAGTGTCTGTTAACTTCGTCTTAATCTAGTCTTATGTCTAGATAGGATAAACGAGCACACAACAGGGTTAGAAATTAGGGCTTTATATATGTAAGTGGGTAATTCCGCTTGAAAGTGTCAGTGACCAGTTCAAGCGAAATTAACCAAGTTAATTCCGCTTGAAATGGGCAATTGCAGATTCAAGCGAAATTAGCATCACTATAAATAGATGTTGTGTGATTCCATTTCAGTCAGTTGTAACATTTGAGATTCAGAGCCGAGGTGCTGCCAATTTGTCAAACGACCTGTAAAAAGCTTTAGAATCAATAAAAGAAGATAATTAAGAGGAATCTTGCTGTTTTCACGTCTATCTCATTGATTCCGCCTCTGAAATAGATGCTAAACTCTTCTGATTGACTCGTTAGGGTCACACAACGATCCAACAAGTGGTATTAGAGCTCAGGAAGAAGAGTTTATAGCAATTCGGCTTGTTTTTATCACTTCTACACCTTCTTTTCTGAATTGAACAAAATTTAATGAACAAAATGGCCTAAATTTCTCATATGTCATGTAAAACACTGTTTTAAAGAACCCTTGAAAAAATTGGACCCAAATTCGCTCAAAATCCGGGTCAATTTGACAAAATGGTGGCCGATTTGCTGACATCATCCAAATTCCACTTTAACTTGCACGTGTGATTTCAAACGAAATTAGCTATTTTGGCTAATTCCGCTTGAAACTGTTGTGGATTTCATACGGAATTACCTATTCCGTTTGAAAGTTATTGTCTGATTCCGCTTGAAATCAGATTCCGTTTGAAAGTTCAAGCGAAATAAGTGATTTCGCTTCAAAGTGACTGATTCCGTTTGAAACTGCCACTGATTTCAAACGAAATTAGATTCCGTTTGAGATTTCAAACGAAATTAGCTATTCCGCTTCAAACCTGATTCCGTTTGAGTGCTATTCCGCTTGAAAAGCAATTCCGCTTGAAAAGCTGATTTCGTTTGCGATAATTCCGTTTGAAACTGTCTTTTTCAAAATAAATTTTTTTTAAGTGTTTGTTGATCATTTCAGGTACTTGAATATGGATGAGTTAATGAATCCGTTCTGTGATGTTTTTGCTGGAAACGGAGGAGATGATATTTCAACCGACACATCAAACAACACAAATGAGAAAGCTCTGAATGCGAGAAAGACTCTTTCTGATGCATTAAGTGTTGAGAGTGCTTATGGGACGTACAACAAACCTCCCAAGTTGATGGCGATTGAAGATTACAATAAATGGTCAAAAACGTTTGAAGAATGGCTCAAAGCATTTGCATATCCCAGTTGGAGGATGTTGAAGAATGGTTTTGTTATGGGAAGATCAGATTTTGAAAATTTGACAGAAAATGATGAGATAGATAGATATGTGGCTGAATAAAAGTGCATCGCACTGATTCATCAGTCTGTGAGAGACGACATAATAGCATTAATTGAGTACACAAATTCGACAGATCTATGGGCTAAATTGAAAATAAAATGTGAGGGTAGTGCAGAAATAGTCAAAAACAAAAAGAAGTTGTTAAGAAAAGAATTTGATCTTTTTGGTTGTTTGAAAAATGAGTCTGTTTCTAAGATGATTGAGAGATTTGGACATCTGAAGATGGAGCTGGCAAGACATGGAATCATTTATTCTCGTGAAGAACTGGTTGACAAGCTGTTTGATTCTTTGCCGGATGAACAAGACTGGCAATACTTTGCATTGATGTTGAAAAAATACAATCGAGTCGGAGAAACTAACAGTTGATCTGTTAATTGAAAGACTGGAGAGTCATGAGTTGGAGATCAAGAAATCATTCAAAGTCAATCATTCCACATATCAGCAGAATGTTGGGTTGTATTACAGAGGTGATGGGATACCGAAGAATGTGTCTCCTAAAACAGCTTTCTCAGCTGAAAGTTCTTACAAGACAAATCAAGAGAGTCCGAGCAGTGGTTTTCATAGTGGTTCTTCATCAACAACTCCAAGCCAATCTGTTCCGAAGAATATATTCCAGTGTAATATTGCTGTAGATCTGAAGAATGCACAAAATTTTAGTGAGGCATCAGCAAAACAACAGATGATGTTTTTAGCGTCTGTTCTAGAGTCGTACGAGAGCCTGGTTGCGGGTAAGATTGGAAATACAAATCTCACCAAGGAGGATTATGACCAGATCGACCCAGAAGAGATGGAGTTGATCGACATCAGGTGGTGTATGGCTAGTGCGGTCAAACGAGCTCAAAGGTTCATGGAGTTTACTGGCAGACATTCAATTGGCGGACCTTCCACCAAACTTGGTTTTGATAAATCCAAGGTCACGTGCTTCAGATGCAAACAAAAGGGACATTTTAAACGCGAATGTCGAAACGCACCTGGTGATGATACTGCAAATCCGTTCAGAGAGGATTATTACAAGAGAGCTATCTACCATCAAAACAAATCTAAACCTCCCAGAATGAAGCAGCTTGAAGACTCCCCCAAAGAAAAATCAAGAGCTCTTTCTGTTGTTCATGATGATGAGGGATACGATTGGAGTGATGTGCTACCAGAAGAGGATGCAGTGGGCTATGCGTTTGCTGTAATAAAAGAAGTTCCTTTCAAAGATAGTAGGAATGAACAAGAGAAATATAATTACAGAAAGATGAAAGCTCAAGACAGGATGATTAGAATTTTTAAGATTTACTACGAAGCAAAGAGAGCAAAAAGATGGGATGCTGATAGAGAATGTTACCTAGATCCCGATGGCAACATAGCTATTGATTCAAAAACCATTGATGTTGAAGTTCGCACCAAACAAATTGCTGAAGAAGAAGAATCCAAACAGAGAGAATGGTGGGGAGGAGGAGAAGCTGAAGAAAAAGAAAAGGAAAAAGAACAGCAGCCCAAGAAAATTGATAATGGGATTATTGATACGACACAAGAGTTTACCGCTGAGAATTTGAAGAAGATGGCTGACAAAGTGTTCGCTGCAAAATAACTAGAGGTAGTTTCTGGTTCTGGCACTGAGTCCAAAAACAAGGTCAGTCAGATTGATGCTATCAAAGAATCAGGTAAGAAAGATAAAACTGAGAGCGACTGCAAACATTGCATGAAAAATTGCAAGGTTTGTAGTATTATCACTTACCACAGTGGTAAAAAGATTGAGGATCTGACAAAAAGAGTTAGAGATGTTGAGGATCAGATCTTAAACCGTGATAAAATGTTAAAAGCTTCAAATGATCGTCAACTTTCATGAAAATCGTCAACTTTCAGAAAATTTTGAGAAGCTAAAACGAACGGTGAAAGATTCTGATGAAAGAAATGGTAAGACATGTACATAAAATGTGCAATTAAAAGGAGTTCTTAGGGTTAAAGAAGAGTTAATCAACCAACAACTGGATGAAATTGCTAAGTTGAAGCTTCAGTTTCAAGAAGTTAAAATTGAAAATGAATGCATCCAGTTGAAATTGAACAGTTACAGCTCCGCAAGTTTTGTTCTTCAGCATATTGTTCCTAAACCGATTGGAAAGAACAAAGCAGGCGAAGATGTATACGCTGATGGAACCAGGGTGGGATATCATCAGGTTCCACCGCCTGTTCTAAACAATTATTCAAAGAAAAATTCCGGGTTGGTTAATGATGAAGATGAAAATGAAATAAAGCTTCCAGACACAATTGATGTTACATTCACTACATTATCTTCATCATCCGATGAAGGAAGCGTTCAATCTGAAGTTGTTAAAAGTGTGGTTGAAAGTGTTTTGAAATCTGATAGTGACACTACTGAGGATGATGAATGCTTTTTGGACAAATATATTCCAAAATCAAAATCCAAAAACAACTTAAGTGAAGAACCCATCTTGTGATGTACAAGATGGCATGATCGGATAAGTTGTATTCGGATCTTGATTTTCCTTTGGAGAATGTGAATGTAGGGAAACTGAGAAATGTGTTCAAGTTGATTGAGATTGATGTGTCTGAAATAGAAGGTTTGAGAAATGCAAAAAGACAACTAAACTTTGAAAAAGATAAAGCTTACTACAAAAAGCCTGTTGTACCACCGCGTTTTCATAACAACAATCAAAACAGATGGTCGGGTGGTTATCAGGGTGGTAAGAAATATCAAAAAAAGAATTTTCAAAACAAGAAGTTTGCTGAGAAAAAGGTGTTTGTAAAAAGCTCGAGTTCTCATTCCGAGCAAGAATCTGAGATTTTTTCAAAATCAAATCAAGAATTCTTTGAGGAGAGGGCCTCACAACCTCAGACTGAAGGCATAAGTCTAGTAGTTGATACTCGTACATGCTTCAAATGTAACAAAGTTGGGCACATTGCACGAAAATGCACCAACTTTAAGCCTAAGTCTGAAGTTGGTGAGAGTTCGAAAAAGAAGGTTGATGCAAAAGGCAAAGCTCCAATGGTTGTTGAGAAAATTTTGAAAAATGAGAATACAAAAGTCAAAATTGAACCTGTTAAGAAGTTGGAAACTAAAAATAACAATTTTTACAAACGGGTTGCTTCATCTCAACAAACATGGAAGCCAAAAAGTTCTCCAAAACCAAAGGTTTCAGAGTCAGAAAAACAATCGTCTTCTATCACTCCGGTAAAGATGAATGTTCCTTTGGATTATTATGAACAATTGGAGAAACAATCTTCTACTCCACCAGAGAAGAAGAATGTTCAAAAGAAAGATCAACCAACCGGCCAACCTAAGAAAGATGATTTTTTCTTATACAAAAAAGTTGAGGTTGGATCTGAAGATAGCTTGAAGATGAATGACAAAAATTTTCCGCCACTTTACATTGCAAAAACTCAACTCAATGTTAAGTTACCCGAGTCAAAAGAGGCTTGGGTGGAATCAAAATCTCACTAAATGTTTTTGAAATGTGCAGGAGCTTCCAAGATCCGTTTCACGTTGGATTATGGATAGTGGAGCTTCTCGGCACATGACAGGGAAGAAAGCCCTATTGTATGATGTTAGAGGGTTTAATGGAGGTTACGTAGGATTTGCAGGTAATCAGGGTGGTCGAATAGTTGGAGAAGGAACTTTATCAAATGGGATTGTCACGTTTGAAAGAGTGAACTACATTGCCGAGCTTGAAAACAATCTTCTGAGCATATCTCAGATCTGTGATTGCATGTATACAACGCACTTTACAGACAAAGAATGTTTGATCTTGAAACCAGGATTTGTTATTCCCGAAGAGTGGATTTCATGAGGGCACCTAGAGTGAATGATCTGTACGTGTTGGACATGAGCGTAGCTACTACAACCACGGGTCAGGCTCACTGTTTTGTGTCAAGAGCAACGGAAAAAGAATCAAAGTTATGGCATCGAAAGATGGGCCTTATTCATCTCCGAAAAATGAATCACCTGGTGCATAACGACTTAGTTACTGGTGTTCATGTGAAAGGTTTTCATCTGGAAGGAGAGTGTATTAGGTGCGTCAAAGGAAAGCAAAAGAAGAAATCCCATCCTAAAAAGAAAGTTAACTCTGTCTCAAGACCGTTAGAGAGAATTCATATGGATCTTTTTGGTCCAGTGAATGTCAAAAGTATTACTGGTGATCTCTACTGTCTAGTAGTAACCGACGATTACTCGAGATTTTCATGGGTTTCTTTTCTGAAGATAAAGGATGAGACTTTCGAAAGCTTGATGGCGTTGTTCATAAAAATTGAAAACTTGTACCAAACTCGAATTAGAAGAATCAGGTGTGATAACGGTACAGAGTTGAAGAACAACAAGATGGAAGAATATTGTGATGAGAGAGGTATATTGCAAGAATTTAGTGCTCCTTACACTCCGCAGCAAAATGGAGTAGCTGAAAGAAAGAACAGGACACTAATTGAAACGGCCAGGACGATGCTTGCTGATTCAAAGCTACCAGTCAATTTTTGGGCAGAAGCAGTGTCAGCCGCTTGCTATACACTCAACTGGGTTCTCACTGTAAAGAAATTTAACAAGACATGTTTGGAGCTGATCAACAACCGCAAACCAAACCTGAAGTATTTAGAACCGTTTGGGTCTCCCTGCACAGTTCTAGAGCCTTTTGGAAAGTTTGGTGCAAAGAGCATTGAAGGAATTTTCGTGGGTTATGCTAGTCCATTGAAACGAGTCTTTGTTCCAAGCTTGAAGCGGATCATCGAAGCACAACATGTTGAGTGTCAGGGGTATACCATGCCGCCTCAGAATCCCGGTGACTCATGGCGTTTTAATTACGATACTTTATGGGATTCGTTTGACATTGAAGAAGAACCAGATTTCTTTGACGAGTTGGATATTTTGAGAGAGTATGAAGAATTGCAGGAAAGATTCCCAGCAGAAACTTTCAGTCGTCAACGACAAGCTTCGAACGATGATGAAGCAGGTCCAAGTAATGCTGGTGAACATGATGATATTCAGGAATCTCTTGACAATCAGACGGCAGTCAACGATAATTAAGAATCTGATGATAGACCAGTTTTTTATCATGGTGATTCAGATTCTGAGGGGGGGCAGATCCAGATTTCAAGTCAAACAGTTCCAGTCAGTGAACAAGGTGCAAATCAAAATGTCACAAATCTGGAAGGTGAGGTAGATGTTCCAGGCGAAGTGATGCCAAGAACTCTTTCATACCATCCAGAGGAGTTGATCATTGGAGAATTACAGACAGGCGTTCGCACAAGACGACAAATTGACCAAGGGCTTACTTGTTTTTATTCTACAGTTGCTCCTTTACAAACTGAGTTTTCACTTAGTTGTTTTATTTCGCAGATCGAACCGCGAACTTATAAAGAGGCGCTAACTGAAGATTCTTGGGTCAATGCCATGCAAGAAGAATTAAGTCAGTTTGAGAAGTTAGGTGTGTGGAAATTGGTAGACTTGCCTGATGGTCAGAGGAAGATAAACACCAAGTGGGTGTTGAAGTGCAAGAGGGATGATCATGGGGTTGTTGTTCGTAACAAAGCTCGACTCGTAGTCCAGGGCTTTAGTCAGCAGGAGGGTATAGATTTCACCGAAGTGTATGCTCCAGCGAGACTAGAAGCGATCAGAATCTTCCTAGAATTTGCATCTTGGAAAAATTTCAAAGTTTATCAGCTAGATGTTAAATCAACGTTTCTCTATGGGAAGGTAAAAGAGGAGGTATATGTCGGTCAGCCACCGGGCTTCACCGATCCAATCCACAAAGACAAGGTCTATTTGCTGGATAAGGCAATGTATGGTTTACACCAGGCCCCGAGAGCTTGGTACGAGACATTATCTCAACACCTGCTAGCCAACAGCTTCATCCGTGGAAAAGTGGATGCCACTCTCTTCACCAAAGAAGTCGACTGACATCTTCTGATAGTTCAGATATACGTGGACGACATCATATTTGGGTCTACAAATGAAAATCTGTGCAAAGATTTTGAATGAGTTATGAAGCAGAAATTTGAAATGTCATCGATGGGTGAGATGAAATTCTTTTTGGGACTGCAATTTGATCAACTACCCAAAGGAATTTTCATACATCAAACGAAGTACGTTCATGATATCTTGGAGAAATTCGGGATGTTAGGTTCTACTCCAGCTTCCACCCCATTAGCGACGAATCATGGGATAAATCCTGATCTCACCGGAGATAAGGTAGATGAAACGTTGTATCGTTCTATGATCGGTTCCTTGATGTACTTGACAGCTTCAAGACCCGATATTATGTATCCAACCTGCCTCGCAGCGCGGTTTCAGTCTAATCCTAGAGCTTCGCATATGGTGATTGTGAAAAGGATATTACGCTACCTGAAAGGAACTCTATCACTGGGGTTGTGGTATCCAAGAGAAAGCGATTCCACGCTCGAAGGATATTCTGATTCTGATTTCGGATGCTGCAAAGTTAACGCTAAGTCAACAACAGCGGGGTGCCAGTTTTTCGGACCACGATTGGTCACCTGGCAATGCAAGAAGCAGACCTCTGTAGCTTTATCCACATGTGATGCTGAATATGTATCTGCTAGCAGTTGCTGTTCTTAGATCTTGTGGATCCAGCAACAGATGTGTGACTACGGTTTGTAATTTCTAAACACCCCTATCTTTGTTGATAATGAGGCAGCAATAAACATTACAAAAAATCTTGTTCATCATGCTAAAACCAAACACATTGAAATTCATCATCACTTCATTCGCGATTGTTTCGAGAAGAAGTTGATACGAATTGAGAAAATCCACATTGACGAGCAAAAAGCTGATTTATATACCAAAGCATTTGATAAAACACGTTTTCAATATTTGCTAAAATTGAATGGTATGAAGCTTTTATCGGTGTTGGAGGAGATTCTTGGCATTGATGAAGGAGACATTGTAGATGATGTTGAAAAGCAATCTGCAATGGTTTGTCGTTTTTTTACCTGTTGTGGTATTTAGGGGGAGAGTATAGGGTAATATTTACAGAAAATACAAAAACAGTAAAAAATTTCAAAAATACAAAAACATGAGATATTTTCAAAATCCAAAAACAATAGAAAATGAAAAAGAGCTTGCGTAAAATGGGAAAATGATAGTACATCGGCTTGACAGTTACAGTATGCTAAAGATATGTAAAGTCTAAAAGTTTTAAACAGTCTCGCTGATGATGTACCGATAGGTTTTTACACATTTAGTAGGTTTGTTCGGGATATAAACCTAAAATCTTTACTTATTTCGTGGGGAACACTACTTGGATATATAGGTAACCCCTGAAATTTTGTTTGAAATATCCCTCTTTCTGAAATATTAGGTCTTTATACTCAGTGATATCTGGGGTATTATCCTGGGACTTCTGATTTTGCGAAAGCAATGGCCTAGTCCCCGGAGAATACTTTACCGCTTGCTTGAAATATAGCACCCCCCTCAACATAAAAATGATGAAACATTGAAAAAATATGTAAATCATGTGTTGTTGTAAAAAAGATCCTCTAAAGGGGACCCACCTAAAGTCGAACCGTCATCTCTCTGCTGAACGGAAGTTCTGACCTGAGCTCTCACGGTCTCGCAATTTAACCCCTTTCAGATATCATCTGTGGTATACTCACATGTAAGACTGAATATTGGGATCTGGATACGGGAGTATATTCAAGAGGTGGGACACATGAATAAGTTTAAGTCTTAAAACAATAAATCCGTATCCTGGACAGATTGAAATGTGTGTGAGAATTTAAGTGGATCAGTATATCGACAATCTAAGTGAATTGTTTAATTCTGAGTATGTAATTAAAGCTTAACGGTACTTGTGACTTGTCGAATAGCTGATATGATTCCCTAACACGCTCACCAAAAATATGTTTGTAAATAGTTTACATTTACTGCATTTTATTTCTGCAATTCATTTCTAGTTTAGAAACTTTATTAAAAATCCAAAAAGATTTTTTATTTCTGCTTTATTTTCCGACAAACCAAAGTGGAAAGCTGATCTTCAGATTCGAATTGAAGCAGATGCAGGAAGTTTCTGGGTTGGATGATGAGTTTTGAGCTAAATATGTTAAACTTGAAAAATTAAAAAGTCAAAACAAGTTCATTAAGTTGAAACTTGTAAATCTTTCAGGAAATGTAGTAAACAAAGTTGAACAAATGTCAGTGTGATTTATCTCAGGTCAACCAAGGTCATTAAGTTGGACTTGGTAGACAAATTGAGTAATCAGGGTCATTAATTTGGACCTGAATACCTAAGTGGATTTCAAATTCTGACAAGATCATCAAATTGAAGTTGAATGGTAAGTTTGGATTGAAACTGTTATTGTCAAATATCTTATATTTGGGTAGAGATTGTGCAGGTAACAGGTTTGACTTGAGAAAGCAGCTAAGCTATATCCCAACCTACTGATAGGGAGAGTTTAAAGTCTTAAAATCAGATACAGTTCCTGGATCTACGTTCAAGGGGGAGCTTGAAGATTGTTAAAGATTCAGATACTGTGATTTATGCTAGTTGTTGATTGAAGAAACGAAGATTTGAAGGAAGCATATATTGTTAGACAAATTGGAAAGAGACAAAGACTAAAGACTCGACGCCGAAGACTTCGTCAACATCCAAGGGGGAGTCTGTTGGTGCACTAGTGTCTGTTAACTTCGTCTTAATCGAGTCTTATGTCTAGATAGGATAAACGAGCACACAACAGGGTTAGAAGTTAGGGTTTTATATATGTAAGTGGGTAATTCCGCTTGAAAGTGTCAGTGACCAGTTCAAGCGAAATTAACCAAGTTAATTCCGCTTGAAATGGGCAATGGCAGATTCAAGCGAAATTAGCATCACTATAAATAAATGTTGTGTGATTCCATTTCAGTCAGTTGTAACATTTGAGATTCAGAGCCGAGGTGCTGCCAATTTGTTAAACGACCTGTAAAAAGCTTTAGAATCAATAAAAGAAGATAATTAAGAGGAATCTAGCTGTTTTCACGTCTATTTCATTGATTCCGCCTCTGAAATAGATGCTAAACTCTTCTGATTGACTCGTTAGGGTCACACAACGTTCCAACACTACCGCTGCACCAGCTACCGAAACCGCCACCGCTCAATCATCAAAGTCTTCACGCCGCAAGAAGAAGAAGAACAACAGCAGGTCCAGCAACAAGAACTGTGCTGCCACTACCACTGCTGCCCCGCTTCAAGCCATACCGGCTCAGCAGCAATCTCAGCACCGATCAGCACCAGTTATCTATGCACCACCTGCAAAGCGTGCATACACTGGTCCCCACCCTGCTTGCCCGACATGTACTTATCATCACCCGGTGGGTATCGCCTGCATATTTTGCGTGCATTGCAACATGTATGGCAACTTCACTGCTAATTGCCGTACTGATCCCCGACAAGCACCAGCCCAAGCCACTGCTCATCAAGCTCTACTCCCAGCTCCTCAAGGCCAACAAGCGGCTCAGGCACCCGCGGTCAACGCCAGAGTCTGCTTCGCGTGTGGTGATCAGGACCACTTCGCGAACATGTGCCCGAACAGGGTTGTGAAACAAGAGCCTCAGTAACAGCAGCAGCAACAGCCTCAACAGCAATAGCAACAAGTCGCCCACGCCAGAACTTTCAACATCAATACGCGCCAAGCCAAGGCTGACAACAACGTGGTCAATGGTACGTTCCTTGTGAATGGTATTTATGCTTCGTGTTTGTTTGATACTGGAGCCGATAACTGTTTTGTGTCGTTTGAATTCGAGCAGCTTCTTAGTCATAAGCGCTCTCATCTCCCCTCGACGTTCGATGTCGAAGTCGCCACTGGAAGAACCGTTGCTGTCAACTCTGTTCTTCGTGATTGTACTCTTGAGCTCAACAACCATGCTGAAGTTGTGTGTTTTGATAAGATGATTCGATTCTCACTCGCAAATGGTGATGTATTGTGTGTTTATGGCGAAACTGCTTCGAAAGGTCTCAAGCTCATGCCATGCATCCAAGCTAGCAAGTATCTCCGCAAGGAATACAAAGCTTTCTTGGCTAATATAGTAGTAGCGGAGAAGGAAAAGAAAGGAAGACCAGGTGTGAAAGATGTTCCTGTGGTTCGTGAATTTCCTAATGTTTTTCCTGAGGATCTTCCCGGACTTCCGCCAAGTCATGATATCGACTTCCGTATCGACCTCATTCCTGGAGCCAACCCAGTTGCCAATGCTCCTTACCGACTCGCTCCATCCGAGATGCGCGAACTCTCGAGTCAGCTCCAGGAACTGCTTGATAAAGGCTTCATTCGCCCGAGCACCTCTCCATGGGGCGCACCAGTCCTTTTCGTCAAAAAGAAGGATGGGTCGTTCCGGATGTGCATTGACTATCGGGAATTGAATAAGTTGACAATCAAGAATCGCTATCCCCTGCCTCGCATCGATGATTTGTTTGACCAGCTACAAGGTGCTTCATGTTTCTCGAAGATCGATCTACGCTCAGGCTATCACCAGCTACGCATTCAAGAGGAGGATATACCCAAAACCGCTTTTCGCACCCGATACGGTCACTATGAGTTCGTTGTTATGCCTTTTGGTTTAACCAACGCACCCGCGGTTTTCATGGATCTGATGAATCGCGTGTGTAAACCTTATCTCGATCGCTTCGCCATCGTGTTCATCGATGATGTCTTGATCTATTCCAAGTCGAAAGCCGAACACGCGCAACATCTACGTTTGGTTCTCGACCTACTCCAGGGAAATCGAATCTATGCCAAGTTCTCCAAGTGTGAATTCTGGCTGGAGGAGGTTCAATTTCTTGGTCACATTGTTAATAGTCAAGGTATTCACGTCGATCCCGTGAAGAATGAAGCAGTTAAGAGTTGGATTACACCCAAGAACCCTTCTGAAGTCCGTTCTTTCCTCGGATTGGCAGGCTATTATTGATGATTTATCGAAGGTTTCTCAAAGATCGCTGTGCCGCTTACCGCTCTCACACATAAAGACAAGCCTTTTGTTTGGGGAACTGAACAAGAGTTTGCTTTCCAAACCCTCAAGCACATGCTTTGCAATGCTCCTATTCTCACTCCGCCCGACCGAAACGATGACTTTATTGTCTATTGTGATGCCTTGAACCTCGGTCTTGGTTGTGTCCTCATGCAACGGGACAAGGTCATTGCTTACGCATCTCGTCAGATCAAAATCCACGAGAAGAACTATACAACCCATGATCTCGAGCTAGGCGCAGTTGTTTTTGCGTTAAAGATTTGGCGACACTACCTGTATGGTACCAAGTGTACGATCTTCACCGATCATAGGAGCCTACAATATATCTTTGACCAGAAGGAACTTAATATGCGTCAACGCCGATGGGTAGAACTTCTTAACGATTACGACTGTGAGATTCGTTATCATCCTGGCAAAGCAAATGTCGTTGCCGACGCTCTCAGTAGACGGAGTTATTTGCTCAGCATTCTAGATATCCAAGAGCAATACGATCTCGAAACCCTCATCCGTGAAGCCCAGCATGCCTGTTTTAATGAGCGCACTCTGAAGAAGGAAAGAATCTACCACGATGGAGCCCAGCTTGTGAATAAGTCGAATGGGATATTCCACTTTCTGGACCGAATTTGGATCTCTAAGCGGACTAATTTACGACAGATATTGATGGACGAAGCCCACAAATCTTGGTACTCTATCCATCCCGGTACCGATAAAATGTACCAGGACCTTCGCTACAAGTACTGGTGGCCGGGCATGAAGAGGGATATCGCTCTCTACGTTGGGAAGTGCCTGACTTGCTCAAAAGTCAAGGTTGAACACCAAAGGCCCTCTGGCTTACTCGAACAACCCCCGATCCCTATGTGGAAGTGGGAGAGTATAGCTGTGGACTTCATAACGAAACTTTCGCGCACGCCATCAAGTCACGACAGCATTTGGGTTGTTGTTGACCGTTTGACCAAATCTGCTCAATTTTTGCCAATACGGGAAGACTACAAGGTAGAAAGATTAGCCCGAATCTACACCGATGAGATCATTTGTCGACATGGGACGCCTCACGACATCATCTCTGACCGTGATGCTCGGTTCACCTCACGTCTGTGGGAAACATTTCAAGCGGCTCTCGGTACTACGCTTAATCTAAGTACCGCATTCCACCCTCAAACCGACGGTCAGACTTAGAGATTGGGACGCTTACCTGCCGCTAGTCAAATTCTCATATAATAACAGTTATCATTCCAGCATTCAAATGGCACCGTTTGAGGCTTTATATGGAAGAAAATGTCGATCGCCTATTGTATGGCACGAGATCAGGCACTCGCAATTAACCGGTCCTGAGCTACTGCAAGAAACGACTGACAAAGTCCTCCAAATTCGAGACAATCTGTTGAAAGCTCGGAGTCGACAGAAAAGTTACGCCGATAGACGACGCAAGCCCCTTGAATTTGACGTTGGCGACTACGTACTCCTAAAGGTATCACCTTGGAAGGGTGTGGTCAGATTCAGCAAGAAAGGGAAACTAGCGCCTCGATATGTTGGACCTTTTAAGATTCTGGAAAAGATCGGAAAAGTCTCATACAGAATCGAAATACCGGAGGAACTTAGTAACGTCCACCCGACTTTCCATGTTTTGAACCTCCGAAAGTGCCTAGCTGAGCATGATGTAATTGTACCCCTCGATGATATCCAAGTAAACGAAACACTACACTTCGTGGAGAAGCCTGTCGAAATCATGGATCGCCAAACCAAGCAGCTCAGACGCTCGCGCATTCCCATTGTGAAAGTCCGATGGGAAGGCAAACGAGGCGCAGAGTTCACTTGGGAACTCGAAAGCGACATGAAGGCGAAGTACCCGCAGTTGTTTGTTACGGCTTCGGCCTAATTTCGGGACGAAATTCCCTCAACTAGGGGAGGCTGTAACACCCCGTGTTTCGAAGTCAAAGTCAAGATTGAAGTCAAAGGGAGACAAGATTGCTAATTGCGATCTGTCACTCCTTGTTCAATTCCTTTTTTGACTTCTTTGACTTGTAGATAGTCTATTTTATGCTTTACGTTAGTTGTATTATGTGGAGTATTTGCTAATAAACGAGGTTTAATCGATAATTATTGTAACATTTGTGCTTGTAATCATTGTGAACAGTTTGTTTATCAATAAAAAATGTTATTTGATCCCAATGTTTGTTTGGTTATGTTTTACATTTTCATGTTTTGACTTTTGTTCGATTTCAAACTCTATATCGCTTTCTGGAGAGTTATACGCAAACTGGTGCGTAAACGTAATCAGTTTAATGCGACAAATACTCCGGAACATCAACATATACTTAACATACCTTAAATAACCTTTACATAACTTAGAAATAAGTTTTGAAGGCTTTGGTATGGCAAAAACAAGTTAATTCGCCTACAGGGACTAAATTTGACAAACTGCGAAAGTATGATGATTCGTACAAGAACAGACATTCCAGAACATGACCATAAGTTAAAAATACCATAAATATCCTTTACATAGCTTAGAAATAGGCTTTGAGGGGTTCGGTGTGCTAAAATAAACTTTTGGGTCATCCAGGGACTAAAAGCGTCAAAAAGTGCACAAGTTTGCATTCTCGCGCATAACTTACGTTCTGAATACATCCGGACATCCAAAAATTTATGTAAGCACTAAAATATTTTATTTTAGTGTTTGGCATAAGAAAAATCCATTCGTCACGCAATTTGGATCGTTTTTCGCGCTTATGCGCATTCTGTCGTAATTAAGCGAACATCGCGATTGTACGACCAAACGAACCAATATCCGGCATATTTTTGAGCATGTTTCATGTCCACAATGTTTAGGCATCATTTTAGGGCCTTAACGTTGGCTTAACGGGCCTTAAACATGTCGGAAATGGCCTTAATGAATAACAGAGACCAAAACTGACATTTGCTGAAACTTGCTTTTGACCAGAAGGGCCAGGCGGCCCACGTGAGTGTTGTGTGCCCCCTTACGCGGCCCGTGTCAGCTTCCCAGATCAGATTAATCTGTTTTAACAGCTGTTAACCACTCAAAACTCACCCACACTTTCCCTTTCCTCCTCATGAGGGGCCATTTTGAGTTACCATAAGGTTGCAACAAGTGTAGGGACAAGATCAAAGCACGTTATTCGATAAACGATCCTAACGGTTGCAACATTCCTATAAATACCCAACCCTTTCAACCCCAAAAACCCACACCCTTGAAATCTGAATTTGCTCTCTAAGTTGTTGTGTTTAACACTTCATACCTGAGAGTATTTGGATTCAAACCTTCCATTCTTGGACCCTTTGTAAGTGTTCCTTCGTTTTTTTATTCTTTTAGCATTAAAGTCAAACTTTGTTTGACTTTCTGCATTGACCAGTTTATGGTCAATGCGAAGTTCATTTGAACTTCATAACGTGAGCGTAATCACGATGGTTATAGTCCCTAGAAACTATACCTACTGATTACCACGTTATCAAGACTCAGTGACGAGTCGTAGTTTCGGCCAAAATGCGTATTCTTGCGTATTTTGTAACCAAATTACTCTTAGGTATCAAAACCGTTTGTTTTGATACCAAACCTTTTTTCTAAACTTAGTTAAGCATGTTTTAACATGCTTAGCTCGTCACTTTTAGTTTAGTGCTTATATAGGGTCGTAAGGTAAGCGATCTAAACAATCGCTTATGCTTTCGAACCCGACCCATTTGGTCGATCATTAGGATCCGACCAAACACATTAGATGACCATAGTTGTATAGGGAATAACCTTCCGAGGTTATACCTTATGGTCACGACGTTTAGTTAGTTGTATGATAGGTAGTTTATATGCCTTAGGTAAATTACCAAAATGCCCTTTTTATGACAAAATTCATTTTAAGCCCATGTAACTTAATTTTTGACATCTAAACTGATTTAGTAACAATATTAGACATGTTAAGGCATATTTTACTTATCATAGGACTAGTTAGGCGTTCCGAACGCGTTTCACGCAAACAACGCGTTAAAGTAGCATAAGCTACCTAAACGGGTCATAACGGGTCAAAAGCACTTAGGTTAGGTTTCATTTTAGTATGTAGGCTTTGTTAAACCATACTACATGAGTTCCCATACTCATTTGGTTTACGAGCCCTCATTCTATCCGATCCTCCGATATAGGTCCGGTTTATTAACATAGTTACCTATATTAGGTGCCGTTTGATATCCGTGATCTCTAGCATTGTTTGGTTGTTACTCAAGGACTACTAAGCAATCTCAAGTGAGTATATAGACCCCTCTTTTACTGTTTTCAAACTGTTTTGGGGTGAAACACATGTTCCTACTTGTTACTTTAATGCTTTCCTATTTTCACATCATATGCTTGCTATGTTCATTAGTACACTTATAGTACATGATTTACCTTACATTTCTGGTATGTATGTTGACTGATAGCATGCTAGCACATTGATTTACATGACTTTTCTGCTTCGTATGTTAACTTAGCATACTTAGTACATTGTTTTCGTATAACATGTTCACATTTGCTATGACATTTGGTTTGCACAAACAGGACTTATATACGTTCATTAACATTAGCTACGCCGCTTGGTAGTAAGTACTGGTACCATAGGACTTGACAAATCCCATTCCTGACATCCCAGATTTGTTTGGATGTAAGGAATGACTGAATCCGAAAACATTTTCTTTTGATAACCTTGACTTTGGGTTATCCGACTGTCTCAAGGCTTGAATGTATGCGTTAACTTACCACATAAGTGTTTGTATCAATCTAACATGCATTACTTTGCAGAACATAACTTTTTGATATATTCAAAATACTTTGTTTTGTACATTTTTACAATTGGTTTATGTAACAACACATTACTTACCAGACATAATAGTTGCTACACATTACTTGACTACATTTGGACTATTAATATTTGATATGATTTATACAAGGACTTTTGACAATTGGTTTAAACATAGACTTTATACATTGGTGGTTTGTTTAAGTGACTTAAGTAACGAGATGTGAGTAATATGATACAAGCATGGTGGATACGCCGCTGGTACTTCCTATATATAAGTGTTTGTAATATATTACATATCATAGCGTTATTTAAATCATTCAATTTGGACTTATACATTTTACACAAGTAACACGATTCTCACAAGACTTTGGTTTACAAACAATTTACTTTATACAACTCATTTTACTTGGTTATACATTTAACCATACATTATTCTTTTATTTATACATATCATTTGATCTTATCGCTTTTTAAATGATTTACAAAACAAAACAATTTACAAGGTTCATGACTGACTTTTGCTAAACAACTTTTTCTAAACTTATAAGTCATGAATCGTATTTTCACAAAACCTATGTATCTCACAGGCATTTTTATGCTGACGTACCTATTTTCACATGTGTTTTCAGGAGCTGTTGCTTAGGATGATGATTGTGACACTAGGGCGGACCTGTGCCTTAGCGACTTAAAAATAAAGATAGAACTAGTTTAATTATGTTCTGAACTCTTTATTTCCTGTTTTGAGACATTGTAACACTCTTGTTTGATAAATAAAACGTAACTTTAATTTCCATGGTTGTGAAACAATTAATTCTGTTACAACACTCCCCGACGTTTCCGCCACGATTTGATGTTCTACGTGGTCGGGGTGTGACAGAAAAGTTGGTATCAGAGCCAATGGTTATAGGGAATTAGGTTATTAGTAATGCTTTGACCTAGACTATAACTTTCTAGGACCCCAACACAAGTTATCTTGTGTTTAGATCTTAAAACATGCACTTCACCTATCCTTAGGTGATAACCACAACGGGAACATCAAGTTCGAATCCGCTTTGAAAATTAATCATCTGTTCTTGGATGATTGATTACTAGGTTTTGAACCCTCTATTGTAAGGTTTTGAACCCTTCCAGTTTGATTTTTTTTTTTTTTTGGCCTTGTGTTTTCCAAATTTTCAAAATCTCGTCAAAGTTTTGGGTTCTAACTAGTGTGAACACGTACAACTGGAAGAGTGAATGCCTGTACCCTGGGTTTTCTTTCTAAGGCTAGAGTGTTCGTACAAATCCACATAATCGGACCAGTAACTCTTACCTGGGAACTCTTGGGGTGAGTGTTCACTTAAAGGCTAAAGCACGTCTTCGCGATACATTATTTTTGACCCATTTACTTTGATTAGTCACTGTGTGTCGTTTGCTTGCTTTGTGATGCGGACGAATGACCACCATCTTTGCTTTTGTTGATTTTGTTTCATCTCATCCTTTTCATTCAATCATCTCACTCGTTTCCTTCCATGTGTCCTCTTTTAGAATGCCTCCTCGATGCGAGAATCAGATAGCGAGTGCCGAACTGGCAGAAATCATCGCACAGCAAATGGCTGCTGCTTTCCCAAATCTTTTTGCTCAATGGAACCAAGCCAACAACAACAATCATGCTCCATGCAATTTCAAGAATTTTAACTCGGCTAAACCACTCAAGTTTAGTGGTTCTGAGGGAGCGACTAGGCTTCTTCAATGGTTCGAGAGCATTGAGAATACTTTCCGTCACGTGCAGTGTCCTGACAATCGCAAGGTCGAGTTTTCTTTGAGTGTGTTTTAGAAGAGGGCTCTTACGTGGTGGAACGGGGTTATGAGAGATCGTGGTGCAGAAGTTGCTCTAGCACAGACATGGGCTGAACTTAGGGCCCTTATGATGAGGGAGTTCTGTCCTCGTCATGAACAGCGAGCTTTGGAGAGAGAGTTTGATGACTTGAAACAAGACAGTGGCGAGCACAGGGCGTATACTGATAGGTTTGAGGAGTTGAGTCTGCTTTGCCCAACAATGGTTACCCCACTCGACAAGGCTATCGAAAGGTACATCGATGGCCTACCTGAATCAGTACAAGACATCATTACTGGTAGTAAGCCTACCACACTCCGTCAGGCGATCGAGTTAGCAGCGACATTGACTGAGTCGCAGGTTCGAAAGGGAAAGCTGCACAGAAAGGGTGACAAGGGTAAGAAACAGGCGACTGACAAAGAAGATAGCAAGAAAGGTCAAAACAAGAAGGTAAAGGATTCTGGTTCCTCAAGAGGGTCTAGGAAGCGAAAGGCTTCCCAAAACTATGTCGTTACTGCACAGGCTCAAGCTACACCAAATCAGCCTGCGCAACCACCCGCCAAGAAGCCTTATCTTGGCAATGCACCTTTGTGTAACAGGTGTAACGGCCATCACCTACCACATCTCCAATGTCGTCATTGCACTAACTGTGGAAGAAATGGCCATCTTACCGCTACTTGTCGCATTCCTGTTAACCAGAATCAGGCAATTCAGAACCAAGCCCAACAAGTTGCTCAACCTTTTACTCAGCAACAAGGTCAAGCTGCACGACCTCATTTTCCTCCTGGTTCGTGCTACAATTGTGGGGATCTGACCCACTACAGAAACCGGTGCCCAAGACTAGCTAACGCAAATCCAAATCAGAATCAGGCTCAGGCTCGAGATCGAGTTTTCAACATGAATGCACAAGAGGCACAAGCGGACAAAGAAGTGGTGAACGGTACGTTCTTTATTAATAATCAGCCTGCATCTGTCCTTTTTTATTCGGGTGCCGATAAGAGTTTTGTGTCATTATCTTTTGAGCCATTACTTCGCGTGTCTAGAACGAAACTAAATAAACCTTTGACAGTAGAAGTTGCTAGTGGTGAACCCATTGTTCTTGATTATGTTCTTCGCAACTGCCAGTTGAACCTTAACGACCATCTTTTTCCTATTGACCTCACGCCTATGCAACTTGGAAGCTTCGACGTTATAGTGGGTATGGATTGGTTATCCAAGCATCGCGCAGAGGTAGTTTGTTTTGAGAAGATTGTTCGTGTGCCGCTTTCGACAGGCGAGATCCTACAAGTTCATGGTGAGAAACCTGCTGGTGGTCTCAAACTCATGTCTTGTTTTAAAGCTTGGAAGTATCTACGAAAGAACTATGTGGCCTTTTTGGCACGTGTTGTAGCAGATAAGGGCAAAGGTAAATCTATTCAAGATATTCCTGTTGTTCGGGATTATTCTGAAGTATTCCCTGAAGAGTTACCTGGTCTACCTCCAGCACGCCAAGTCAAGTTCCGTATTGATCTCGTACCTGGTGCAAACCCCATTGCCAGAGCTCCATATCGTCTTGCACCGTCTGAGATGCAAGAGTTGTCTAAGCAGCTTCAGGAGCTCTATGACAAAGGATTTATCCGTCCTAGCTTTTCACCTTGGGGTGCTCCCGTTCTTTTTGTTAAGAAGAAGGATGGATCTTTTAGGATGTGTATCGATTATCGTGAGCTTAACAAGCTTACCATCAAGAATCGATATCCCCTACCTCGCATCGATGATCTCTTTGATCAGTTACAAGGTGCTTCTTATTTTTCGAAGATTGATCTGTGATCTGGATATCATCAAATTCGGGTGCATGAAGAAGACATTCCCAAGACAGCGTTCCGCACTCGTTATGGGCATTATGAGTTCACAGTCATGCCATTTGGTTTGACTAATGCTCCTGCTGTTTTCATGGACTTAATGAATAGGGTCTGCAAGCCTTATTTGGATCAGTTCGTCATTGTTTTTATTGATGAAATTTTGATATACTCTAAGACGCAAGCTGATCACGAGCAACATCTTCGTCTCACTATGGAGCTCCTAAAGAAAGAGCAACTTTTCGCCAAATTCTCCAAGTGTGAATTCTGGCTTAAAGAAGTTCAATTTTTAGGACATATTGTCAACGAACAAGGTATTCATGTAGATCCCTCCAAGATCAGTGCGATCAAGGATTGGGATACGCCTACTACTCCTACTGACGTTCGTTCTTTTCTTGGTCTTGCGGGCTATTATCGTCGCTTCATTGAAAACTTCTCGAAGATTGCAGTTCCTCTAACTGCTCTAACTCAGAAGAACAAACCCTTTGATTGGGGATTCAAGCAAGAGGAAGCGTTTCTGACTTTGAAACAAAAACTTTGTGACGCGCCTGTTCTGACTTTGCCTGAGGGCAATGATGATTTCGTCGTTTATTGCGATGCATCTAAATTGGGTCTTGGCTGTGTTCTGATGCAAAGGAACAAAGTCATAGCATATGCATCGAGGCAGTTGAAGATACATGAGAAGAACTACACCACTCATGATCATGAGTTGGGTGCAGTTGTCTTCGCTCTTAAGATCTGGAGACACTATTTGTACGGTACAAAATGTGTGGTTTTCACGGACCACAAAAGTCTTCAGCATATCTTCAATCAGAAAGAACTCAACAAGAGGCAACGACGTTGGGTTGAGCTTCTAAACGACTATGACTGCGAAATTCGCTACCATCCTGGTAAGGCGAATGTCGTAGCCGATGCATTGAGTCGTAAGGAACGTACTAAGCTTCACTGTGTTCGTGTGCAATCTGATATTCAAGCTCGATCCGATATCCAAGCCCGCATTTCTCAGGCTCAACAATCTTGTGTTTCACAAGGTTTGATGGGTAAGGAGTTTCCCTATCACATAACCCCTGATCTGGAACTGAAGGACAATGGATCGTATTACTTCATGGACCGTTTATGGGTCCCAAGCCAAGATAACCTTCGCACCTTGCTTATGGATGAAGCCCATAAGTCTCGTTATTCTGTTCATCCTGGTTCAGATAAGATGTATAAGGATCTTCGTATTCAGTATTGGTGGCCTGGTATGAAGAAAGACATTGCCTTATATGTATCAAAATGCCTTACTTGTCTTAAGGTTAAGGCTGAACATCAGCGTCCTTCTGGTTTATTGGTGCAACCAGAGATCCCAGTTTGGAGATGGGAAAACATTACTATGGATCTCATTACTAAACTTCCGCGCACAAAGAAAGGTCATGATGCCATCTGGGTAGTTGTTGATCGTCTTACTAAGTCAGCGCATTTCTTGCCAATCCATGAGGATTTTTCTGCTGACAAACCTGCTAAAATCTATGTGGATGAAATTGTAGCTCGACATGGTGTTCATTTGAACATCATTTCTGACAGAGATGCTCGTTTCACTTCTCATTTTTGGAGAACCATGCAATCTGCTATGGGGACCCAACTTAATCTGAGCACAGCTTATCATCCGCAAACGGATGGTCAATCTGAAAGAACAATCCAGACTCTGGAGGATATGCTTAGAGCTTGTGTGATCGATTTTGGTGGTAGTTGGGATTCACATCTCCCGTTAATTGAATTATCCTACAACAACAGTTATCACTCCAGCATCAAAATGGCTCCTTTCGAGGCTCTCTATGGTCGAAAATGTCGTTCACCAGTCTGCTGGAATGAGATCGGTGAGGCTCAGCTCACTGGACCTGCCCTCATTTTAGAGACAACTTATAAGATTAAGAAAGTTCGTGATAACCTTCAGACAGCTAGAAGCCGTCAAAAGAGTTACGCGGACCCAAAATGCAAGCCCTTGGATTTTTAAGTCGGTGATCGTGTATTACTTAAGGTCTCACCTTGGAAAGGTGTGATCAGATTTGGAAAGAAAGGAAAACTTGCACCTAGATACGTTGGACCATTCAAGATCGTCGAAAGAATCGGTAAGGTAGCCTACAGACTTGAGTTACCTCCTGAACTTGGAAATGTTCATCCAACCTTTCACGTGTCCAATCTCAAGAAGTGTTTAGCTGATGAGAACCTCCACATACCACTTGACGAAATTCGTGTTGATAAAACACTGAAATTTGTTGAGAAGCCAGTAGAAATCTTGGAACGTGAAGTCAAGTGGCTCAAACGCAAGCGCATTCCATTGGTCAAAGTTCGCTGGGAATCTAAACATGGACCCGAGTTTACTTGGGAACGTGAAGATCAAATGAAGGCGAAGTACCCACATCTTTTCCCACGGGTTTCCTCTAAATAAATTTCTGGACGAAATTTCCACAAGTAGGGGAGACTGTAACATCTGTTCTTGTAATCATTGTGAACAGTTCGTTTATCAATAAAACAATGTTATTTGATCCCAATGTTTGTTTGGTTATGTTTTACATTTTCATGTTTTGACTTTTGTTCGATTTCAAACTCTATATCGCTTTCTGGAGAGTAATACGCAAACTGGTGCGTAAACGTAATCAGTTTAATGCAAAAAATACTATGGAACATCAACATATACTTAACATACCTTAAATAACCTTTACATAACTTAGAAATAAGTTTTGAAGGCTTTGGTATGGCAAAAACAGGTTAATTCGCCTACAAGGACTAAATTTGACAAACTGTGAAAGTATGATGATTCGTACTAGAACAGACATTCCGGAACATGACCATAAGTTAAACATACCATAAATATCCTTTACATAGCTTAGAAATAGGCTTTGAGGGGTTCGGTGTGCTAAAATAAACTTTTGGGTCATCCAGGGACTAAAAGCGTCAAAAAGTGCACAAGTTTGCATTCTCGCGCATAACTTACGTTCTGAATACATTCGGACATCCAAAAATTTATGTAAGCACTAAAATATTTTATTTTAGTGTTTGGCATAAGAAAAATCCATTCGTCACGCAATTTGGATCGTTTTTCGCGCTTATGCGCATTCCGTCGTAATTAAGCGAACATCGCGATCGTACGACCAAACGAACCAACATCCGGCATATTTTTGAGCATGTTTCATGTCCACAATGTTTAGGCATCATTTTAGGGCCTTAACGTTGGCTTAACGGGCCTTAAACGTGTCGAAAATGGCCTTAATGCATAACAGGGACCAAAACTGACATTTGCTGAAACTTGCTTCTGACCAGAAGGGCCAGGCGGTCCACGTGAGTGTTGTGTGCCCCCTTACGCGGCCCGTGTCAGCTTCCCAGATCAGATTAATCTGTTTTAACAGCTGTTTACAGCTGTTAACCACTCAAAACTCACCCACACTTGCCCTTTCCTGCTCATGAGGGGCCATTTTGAGTTACCATAAGGTTCCAACAAGTGTAGGGACAAGATCAAAGCACGTTATTCGATAAACGATCCTAACGGTTCCAACATTCCTATAAATACCCAACCCTTTCAACCCCAAAAACCCACACCTTTGAAATCTGAATTTGCTCTCTAAGTTGTTATGTTTAACACTTCATACCTGAGAGTATTTGGATTCAAACCTTCCGTTCTTGGACCCTTTGTAATGTTCCTTCGTTCTTCTATTCTTTTAGCATTAAAGTCAAACTTTGTTTGACTTTCTGCATTGACCAGTTTATGGTCAATGCGAAGTTCGTTTGAACTTCATAACGTGAGCGTAATCACGATGGTTATAGTCCCTAGAAACTATACCTACTGATTACCACGTTATCAAGACTCAGTGACGAGTCGTAGTTTCGGCCAAAATGCGTATTCTTGCGTATTTTGTAACCAAACTACTCTTAGGTATCAAAACTGTTTGTTTTGATACCAAACCTGTTTTCAAAACTTAGTTAAGCATGTTTTAACATGCTTAGCTCGTCACTTTTAGTTTAGTGCTTATATAGGGTCGTAAGGTAAGCGATCTAAACAATCGCTTATGCTTTCGAACCTGACCCGTTTGGTCGATCATTAGGATCCGACCAAACACATTAGGTGACCATAGTTGTATAGGGAATAACCTTCCGAGGTTATACCTTATGGTCACGACGTTTAGTTAGTTGTATGATAGGTAGTTTATATGCCTTAGGTAAATTACCAAAATGCCCTTTTTATGACAAAATTCATTTTAAGCCCATGTAACTTAATTTTTGACATCGAAACTGATTTAGTAACAATATTAGACACGTTAAGGCATATTTTACTTATCATAGGACTAGTTAGGCGTTCCGAACACGTTTCACGTGAACGATGCGTTAAAGTAGCATAAGCTACCTAAACGGGTCATAACGGGTCAAAAGCACTTAGGTTAGGTTTCATTTTAGTATGTAGGCTTTGTTAAACCATACTACATGAGTTCCCATACTCATTTGGTTTACGAGCCCTCATTATATCCGATCATCCGATATAGGTCCGGTTTATTAACATAGTTACCTATATTAGGTGTCGTTTGATATCCGTGATCTCTAGCATTGTTTGGTTGTTACTCAAGGACTACTAAGCAATCTCAAGTGAGTACATAGACCCCTCTTTTACTGTTTTCAAATTGTTTTGGGGTGAAACACATATGCCTACTTGTTACTTTCATGCTTTCCTATTTTCACATCATATGCTTGCTATGTTCATTAGTACACTTATAGTACATGATTTACCTTACATTTCTGCTATGTATGTTGACTGATAGCATGCTAGCACATTGATTTACATGACTTTTCTGCTTCGTATGTTAACTTAGCATACTTAGTACATTGTTTTCATATAACATGTTCACATTTGCTATGACATTTGGTTTGCACAAACGGGACTTATATACGTTCATTAACATTAGCTACCCCGCTCGGTAGTAAGTACTGGTACCATAGGACTTGACAAATCCCATTCCTGACATCCCGGGTTTGTTTGGATGTAAGGAATGACTGAATCCGAAAACATTTTCTTTTGATAACCTTGACTTAGGGTTATCCGACTGTCTCAAGGCTTGAATGTATGCGTTAACTTACCACATAAGTGTTTGTATCAATGTAACATGCATTACTTTGCAGAACATAACTTTTTGATATATTCAAAATACTTTGTTTTGTACATTTTTACAATTGGTTTATGTAACAACACATTACTTACCAGACATAATAGTTGCTACACATTACTTGACTACATTTGGACTATTAATATTTGATATGATTTATACAAGGACTTTTGACAATTGGTTTAAACATAGACTTTATACATTGGTGGTTTGTTTAAGTGACTTAAGTAACGAGATGTGAGTAATATGATACAAGCATGGTGGATACGCCGCTGGTACTTCCTATATATAAGTGTTTGTAATATATTACATATCATAGCGTTATTTAAATCATTCAATTTGGACTTATACATTTTACACAAGTAACACGATTCTCACAAGACTTTGGTTTACAAACAATTTACTTTATACTACTCATTTTACTTGGTTATACATTTAACCATACATTATTCTTTTATTTATACATATCATTTGATCTTATCGCTTTTTAAATGATTTACAAAACAAAACAATTTACAAGGTTCATGACTGACTTTTGCTAAACAATTTTTTCTAAACTTATAAGTCATGAATCCTATTTTCACAAAACCTATGTATCTCACAGGCATTTTTATGCTGACGTACCTATTTTCACATGTGTTTTCAGGAGCTGTCGCTTAGGATGATGATCGTGACACTAGGGCGGACCTGTGCCTTAGAGACTTAAAAATAAAGATAGAACTAGTTTAATTATGTTCTGAACTCTTTATTTCCTGTTTTGAGACAATGTAACACTCTTGTTTGATAAATAAAATGTAACTTTAATTTCCATGGTTGTGAAACAATTAATTCTGTTACAACACTCCCCGACGTTTCCGCCACGATTTGATGTTCTACGTGGTCGGGGTGTGACAATTATCGATATTCATCGCATGTTTAATCGCTTCTCACTATCGCACTCGTAACTCGAATTACGCATTCTGGTTACTGTTCTTATATGTGTGTGTGTGCCTTATGTGTTACCTGTGCATGTTTACTTATGTTATGGTGATTAATCGAAACGCAATCGAAACTCAATCGCAAACGCTAAATGCAAGTCAATTAAGGATGATTGTATGTTGATACAGTAGTTGGGATTAAAAGTAATTTGAATAGGAATCTCTGTCGCATCGCAACGCTCGCAGTTGCAATCGAAACAGCAAAACTCATCGCGCCGTGCCCTCCAATTGAATGGCCAGCCGATCGAGCTGCCACCCGATCGAGGTGCCACTCGATCGAGCAGTCACCCAATCGGGTTACCACCCGATCGATGAGCCCTCCCCTCCCCCTTTCCTTTTATAGAAAGCCTATAAATACCCCTGTCAACATAACAAACTTACCTTTTCTGCACCTCTCGTCCGACCAACGCTTCTTGCCCACTTTTCTTCAGATTTCTCGCTATTCTTGTAAGTTTTCCATCTAAACCTTGTACTTTCTTGATCTACACGCACTCCTACACCTTTCTATCTTTTGAATCTTAACTTTTAACCATGAAATCACTAGATTTAAGGTGTTCTAGGATGATGTCATCATGGTGTTCTTATGAACTTCATGTTTTGACTTTAATCCGCCAAGAACAACTTAGATCTGAACGATTTCCACACAAATAAACAAAGATCTTGCATAGATCTAAACATATTCATGGTGAAAAAGGATTGAAAGATGGTTTCTAACTTCTTTCAACTTTTTTACACTCAATGCACTCAAACCGATAGAATCAGACCTTGTTCTAACCTTCTACTCCTTCTTGGTGATGTGTTGGTTCAAGATCTGAGTTCTACCAACGAGACAACCGATTTTGGGTTAAGCAAGAACAACCGTCTTGAACCAGTTAACTGGTTTAACTTGGGTGATTCCTGATCGATCGGGTCACTTGTGTCAAGATGGGGTTCTGTTGATTAGCACGTTGTCACACCGTCTCGATAGAACTACAACCCATCGAAAACAACCAAGTGTAAGACGATCAGGCCGACCAGGACGGAGTGCCGCCCCGATCAGACTGTTGTCCGATCGGATTGACACCCGATCGGGTTACCACCCGATCGGCTTACACCTTGGCCCCACACTCAACTTTTATTTTCAAACTTTCGAGGTTGAACATTGAATGAAATGCTATCCGAACGGATTACCACCCGATCGAATTACCACTCGACCATGAGATGTTCTGACTTCAACACTTAAACAATTTCCAACATGTTCAATGCACAAGGGTTGCCACCCGATCGGGCTACCATCCGATCGAGTGACAAACTGCTGTGAACTTGTTCTTACTAAAAGTGTCCAACCAATCGGTTTGTCGTCCGATCGAACGGTCGTTCGATCGACCGACCTGAAGGTAGAGATACTTCTATATTTTCAAAATGCTATAACGAAAACTTCAAAAGACAAGCCATCATACACAAACACATCTTTCCTAAGCGAAGTAACAATCCACTCGAAAGGTCACCCGATCGGATGACCATCCGAGCGGATTGTCACCCTATCGACCGGCTACCCGATCGGATTGCCATCCGATCGGATTGCTGTTCGACCCTGACACTTTGTTCCGTTTTACGCGCCGCTTATCGTTATGCTATCGTTCTGATCAGGCTAATTTCCGCTCTAAGCGCTCCCTTCAATCCATCAATCGCTGTGAGTATACTCGAACCCTTTTTGCTTTACGCACTTTTGGGTGTTACATACGTTACTTATGCTAAATCACGTCGAACACACTATGCAATACTTTAATGCTAACCATTACTGCATGTTATACGTGACTTAGTGAATGCTTGTTTGTTATGTTTACACATGGAATGTTGTCTACCTGCCTTAGCAATGGTAGTACTATTAGCTTGGACTCAGCACCTGTTCACTCAGGGGTTGTTAAGGACAATTAGTTACATGGCTCACAGTGGTGAGTGTGTATCGCGAACTGCCTTGGGCAGTCAACCCGCAGTCATTGGTATCGATAGGTTCATGTCGATAACTAACATGCTTAATTTCACACTGTGTACGTGTTGGTTATGCGTAAACGATTTCGAACTCAATTATATCTATAAAACTTGTATGCTCACCTTTACACTATGTGTATTGACTTTTACTTTAACGTATGTGGCAGGTGCTTAAGGTGTTTAGATGCTTTGCTTGCTGTGAAATCGAGGCTAGGAAAGACCTAGAACAATAATAAATTGTTTGTACTTAAAATCTGAGTTTTCGAAACAGAACAATTTGACTGGATTTTTGTCTGTAATAATCATGTTACTTTTTATGTCATGGTATGGGACGTGATGCTTTAAATAATTGGTAATCATAGTTGCTATGGAAACTTCTTGACAATATGTTTCGCTCAGTGCCACGCCCCGATGTTTCCGCCATCGGTTGGGGTGTGACAGGATAGTCCCCAAAGCGGATGGAGGTTAGTTTTTATGGTTAAGTGGGTGTGAAATGACAAGGACTATCCGAGTAACAACTTGTCAAACCACAGGGACTATCCGAGTAACCTTCATCCGCTTTAGGGACTATCCGAGTAAGTAGTAACAACTTGTCAAACCACAGGGACTAAGAGTGTAATTCTGAAAAATCGGGGACTAAAGGTGAAATTTCACCAAACCACAGGGACTATCCGTGCATTTTACTCATATATATATATGAGTAAATTACAAGTTTTGTCCTTTGTGTTTGCATCAAAATTCAGGCGATGTCCTTTAGCGCAAAAGTTGATAGGCGGTGTCCTTTACCTTTTAAAATCTTGCACGTTTTGTCCTTTAGGCCAAACCCAGTTAGATTTTTTTGGTTAAATCTAGTCATGTGCAAGGCACATGAGGGTACTATTGTAATTTTAGCATTCAAGGGGTTATTGTGTAAGATAAATTATATCAAGGGGCTATTCTGTATTAAAGTTAAAAAAAATCTATCTTCAAACACAATCAACCATTATCTTTCTCTCAATCACCAGATACTTACCCCCTCTCTCTACTCTCTCTCTCTCTAAAACAACCACCACAACTCATCTGCCTGCCGTTGAGACCAGCCACCACCGCACCCACCTAAGACAACCACCTCTCTCTAGTCTCTCTCTTGTTGGACCGTTCTTTGACCTCGAAAAGTAAGTCCGAGTAGCTCATTCTCACATATAAAGGCGGAATCAGAATATGCAAGATTACAACAGCTTGTCCTATTAATTTCCTATCTTTTTATTGCTTTCTTGATGAAATTTTGACAGAGTTTGGCTCCAAGCATACACATACATTCTATGACTAATGAACCACTCAACCTATATATAGAGTTTCTGGTCCACTCATACGACATGCCGTATAAGCGATCCAGACACTTGACACATAAGCGATCCAGGTATTGACATATGAGCGGTCCAGACTTAAGACAATGACACATAAGCGAACCAGACCCTATATTTCATAATATTTACATTTTGACCCCCTGTTGACCAATCTTGACTTCAAACTTTTTGTAGACGCAGTCAACAGACATTCCGTGCATCAACAGACTCCCCCTTGGATGTTGACGTAGTCTTTTAGCATCTTCAGATCCGTAGTCTTCAGTCTTAGTCTTTTTCTTAACTCTGTCTATTCTCACAAGCATTCTTCACATGTTTCAGCATCACCTTGCTCTAACTTCCATTTCCCAATAACTGTTGATCCAGACTCCCCCTTTCACAGACTCCCTCTCTCAGTATGCTGGAATCTGAGGTATCTGGTTCAAGCTTTGACAATTAACTTCCAAGGGAATAATGAAATCCAAAACCTATTATCCTGCACATCCTCTACCTCAACATAAGTTTCACAAATTTATAACAATTGAATTTAATAAACTTACTGGTAGAAATCATTTATTCAACAAACATACTAGTTACATCAAGTTCAAATGAATGACCTTGATTAACTAAACACACAATCTTTCAAAACATTTTTATATGACATACAAAGTTTTCAATATATTCTCCCAACCCTCTAGTTCATCAAGTTTAGCACTTGGAATTTTGAATATCAGCTTTTCAACATCAGTTGTCGAAAATCTTTTTGAATTTTGAGTTTAAAGAAATGCAGTAAACAAATATGTACAAACAATATTTTTGTGAGTTTGTGTAAGAGGATCATATCAGTTTCTGAAACAAATCACTAGCACCGTTAAGCTTTAACCATTTTAAGTTCTAAACGATTCACCTTGATTGACGATATTGTTGTCCACATAAACTCAATCTAAAAACTTTCGAAATGCTTACCGATACGTTAAGGTATATTAATTTTGCACTAAGTACTTATGGACCCCACGATCTCAGTATATCCCCTCATCATGCAATACACTGACTCAAGTAATGCCTTTAAACTTTTATCAACTGTGATTTGTGCGAAAAACAAAGCAGAATGTTTAAACATTAACAATCAGGTCGATACTTCCATATACGCAGAGAAAGTCCAATGTTTAAACAAAATAAGAAAAATAAAACAAGTTGAAGTTGTTTAGGCTTTAACCACCAGGTCGATACTCCCGTATACGCAGAGGTGATCCAAAGCTTAAACGAAACACCAAAGAAAATAAAGCAGAACGTTTAGGCAACAACATCCAGGTCGATACTCACGTATACGCAGAGGATGTCCGATGCTTAAACAAAATAAAGAAATAAAACAAGTTTAAATCTTTGCAAAATAAAATGCACAATCACAGCGACTTTTCAGCAAAGTTGTGAAAGTTCACAAACTTAACCAGTTTTATGTCTTTCGACAATCAGCGATTACTGAGTAGGTACACAGTCAAGAAGGACAAAACCAAGTACTATGCTTTTGACCATGTTTCCCACTAGAACTAGGCTTTTTCATTTATGTTTGTATCGTTATCGCAAATCTACTAGTCTAGCTGAGCCTACCGTCACATCTTTAGTGAGACCGTTTATCACTTTTAGACTTATACATTTCTTTAGCATGCTGTGATAGTCCACTGATTTACTATCATTTCCTCTTGTCTCAACAAAACTCATTTTTGCTTTTTCAATGTTTTTGAAAATTTCAAATTTTCTAATTTTTTTAAAATTTTTCTCCCCCTAAAATCAAAATATGTTTCAATTTTGATTTTCTGAGAAAATTTGAAAACAAACTATACAAGAAATGTGACAAACTGATATCAAATCACTTCAATTCGCCATTCACTCGGCATAAACAATCAGAACTCCCCCTGACAACAAACTATTTTCCCATTGTGATTTCAAAACACTTAAGTTTGTTTTAATCAAATGGTTTTTCCCGGAAAATTAGTTTTGTTGAACTAACAAACCACTTGTTGGTTAGGGGATTACTTCATCACTTTGTTCTCCTTTAACCATTTTGAAAGATTTAACAGTTCAAAATTCTATCAACACAAACACTTGTAGAAAATCAAGTACAACTTAATGTCCCTGATTTACCACATGTAAGACGAAAAATCACCAGAGTGAAATTTCTCAAGAAATGTGCCGATTCATGTTCCACACTTACCAACCTGGGAACTCCGGCAAGTCAGGTTTTTCTATTTGAAAAGTTTCACCCAAGCCTGACCAGTCTTGAGTGATTTTGAATTCTTGTTCAACAATGATGGAAAATTTGCATCATTCATTGTTAAACCTGAATTCTCAGATTTTACCTCAACACTAGGCTCTTCTGGTTTTGACGAACCAGAATCATTGCCTGCACATGGCTTGTCTGACTTTGACCTGTCAGATTCATTGCCTGATGGTGGCTTGTCTGACTTTGACACATCAGATTCATCGCCGACCATTTTCTTTTTCTCCTTTTCTTCTTTTGTCCTCAGATTTGTATCCAATGAATTCGTCTTTCTTGACTTTGCAATCGAGTTAGTTGATTCATCAGAACTCTTATTCAATCTGTCCGGTGAACCCGAAGACAAAATTTTCTCGAGATACTCTCTCGCCTTCTTCCTTTTCTTTCGCAGTCTGTCTTTTTGCCCCTGTGAAAGTTTAACTTTCTTTTCTTGAATTGTCTGATCCTGAACTTTAGGTTTTAAAACCTTCTGTTCATGGGGCTTGACGTTGACTGGTTTCTTTGCCATTCTTTGAGAATTAACCCTCAATCTTTCATTTGATCTCCTTGGGCAATCTCTGGCAATATGACCTCTGATTTGACAATTATAGCATCTTCTTGTCTCATAACTCCAATTCTGGCAGTTAACAGCAATGTGTCCTCTCACACCACAGGTGTAGCACACTCTGTTATCATACCATTCACCACTTTCACACCATATGCTTAGATCATAGCATTGTCTGGCTTTGTGGTAATCATCACTCTTCTTGAAAACTAGTTTTGGCTTTGAAGCACTGTGGTCAAACCTGCACCACTTATTACCAACATTTTGTGAGTTTTCATTTTTAGATTTTTGTGATTTTTGATAATGATTGAATGACTTATCTGATGAGCTTTTATTTTCATTTTTAAAATTTTTCAAATTTTTAATTTTTTGTTTCTGTTCTACACTCTTCTTAACTGGTTTTTGTTTAGAACATTCACCTGTTTCAGTAGATTGCAAAACAGTATTTTTAAATTTTTCTTGTAAATCTAAAAATATTTTTCTTTTCTTTTCTTTTTCATCATCAGATATTTCATCACAATCTTCAATTTTGACTTTGTCAAAATTTGTGACATTGTCACTTATTGGAACAGAATTGATCGGTTTTGGACACTCATATGGTGCCGAAGTCACAAAACCTTTCAATTTAACTTCAAGCTCTTTGATTTTCATCCGAGCTTTTTCAGCTTCTTTTTCAAGCTGAATGATTTTAGCAAGATGAGAATTGATTTCAATTTGTTTTTGAAGATTATCTTTACCAAAAATATCTCTCTCATCTTCTAAAATCTTTATTTGACTTTGAAAATCTTTATCAAATTTTAATTTTTCATGTTCAAAATTTTCAATTTTTTCTTTTAAAATTTTGTTTTCTGCTGTCAAACTGTTCACATCACTAAGCAGTTTAACATTTTCAGACTTCAAATTTTCACAAATTTCTCGCATATCAAAAATCTGTTTATCATCATATTCTTTCTCATCCTTCAAAGTCTGAATATCTTCAACCTGTTTCTTCTCTTTCTGAACAACCTCAAAGACTAGTGTGTCTTTTGCAATTTTTTTCTTAATCACTGGTTCATATTTCTCAGATACAGACTTTTCAGATTCTTCTTTCTTTGAAATTACTTCCTCAAAAACCTGCTGTTTTTCCGTAACAACTTCTTTCTTAAATTCTTCAATTTCTTCAACATATGCTGCCTTTTGATTTATCTTTTTCGCAGCAAGTTTATTCTTGAGCTCATCAATTTGTTCTGCAAAAGAATCATTAACCATTTCAGATGAAAATAACTGTTTATAAAACTCAAGTTTCTCAAGTTCTTTGCTATCATCATCACACTCTTCATCAGATGAGTATGAATGATCAAAAACTGGAACTTTTTCTGAAATAACTTCTGAAACTTTTTCATCTTTTTCAGAACTAACTTCAAAACTCTTTTCTATTTTATCCACAACAATTTTTGAATTCTTGTTTATTGAAAATGATTTTCTAGAATTTTGTTTTCCGGCAAGAATATCAATAATATCCATTGAATTATTGTTAAAAATATCATCTCCAAAGGAACAACCATATTCATCACCACTATCCATATTTAGATAACAGTTTTCACAATGTCAATCACTTTCAAATGAAATTATCCTGCTCAAACAAAATCACCTTGAATCACCTGCAATCAAACAAATACACAATCAGTTTAAAACGAACTGAATATGTAAACATGCGTGTTTGTGAAATCAATCTAAAACCCGTGTCAAAGATTCACGAATTCGTTCAATGTTGATGACGTGAGAACACTTAATGAATGAACCTGAACAAAAACAATTCACAAGATACGGACAAAAGATGAACCAATCTGTACAAGTGACAGATAAGCGGACCAAACAGGTTCAGATAAGCGAACCAGAAAGTATGTTCGAGCGGACCAGACTTGTTCGTTCGAGCGGACCAAACTTGTTCGTTCGAGCGGATCAGACTTGTTCGTTCGAGCGGACCAGATTTTGCCCGTTTGAGCGAACCAGCTAATGTTCGTTTGAGCGGACTAGCAGATGTCCGGATAAGCGAACCACGTGATAAACAACAAGCACAGCGATGACCGTAAAAGCGGATCACAGTTTTAACTGATTTTTAGTCCGAATTACAATCTGATACTTTCAAGGAATATACTACTCTTAATTCCGATCACAATGATATATAGTATGTTCAATTTCGACCGCAAAATCGTTCCAGATCTGAGTTTGAAAATTCTGTCCGAGAACCGATCACGTTTTTGATGAAATTGATTGATTATTACTGTGTTTTAAGGTCTGATACTGTTATAGATTGATTAACAGATAATTTCGCTCAATATGCTTGAACTTCAAACCATTTTGTCCGACGAAACTTGTTTAAACCGAAAAATAAAAGAGAAAGATGAGTAGAAAGATGAGAAAAATGTCGAATCAGCTGATGTAGTATGAACTTCTCGTCCTGAAGCTCTGATACCACTTGTTGGACCGTTCTTTGACCTCGAAAAGTCAGTCCGAGTAGCTCATTCTCACATATAAAGGCGGAATCAGAATATGCAAGATTACAACAGCTTGTCCTATTAATTTCCTATCTTTTTATTGCTTTCTTGATGAAATTTTGACAGAGTTTGGCTCCAAGCATACACATACATTCTATGACTAATGAACCACTCAACCTATATATAGAGTTTCTGGTCCACTCATACGACATGCCGTATAAGCGATCCAGACACTTGACACATAAGCGATCCAGGTATTGACATATGAGCGGTCCAGACTTAAGACAATGACACATAAGCGAACCAGACCCTATATTTCATAATATTTACATTTTGACCCCCTGTTGACCAATCTTGACTTCAGACTTTTTGTAGACGCAGTCAACAGACATTCCGTGCATCAACATCTCTCTCTCTTCACCTTATGACGCCACCACCACCGTCTTCACCCACACCACCATATGCAACCACCATCGTTTCATCTCCTCCCCTGCAACCACGACTTTCTTCACCACTGCCACCGTCATCTTCACCATCCAACCACCACCTCCTCCACTGCAAGCACCAACTCCAACGCCGCCTCCCCCATCGGAACCCTAACCCCAAATTGATCAGACAACACCCCTCTCTCTCTTTAACTCTCTCTCCCTCTTTCTCCGCTCTCTAAAAAAACCTTTGCTCTCCACAATCTCTCTCTACAAAACCTCTGCTCTCTCTCTCTCTAAAAACCTGTCTAGATTCATATTTGGTTTTGTTCTCTGATTATCACATCAATGGAGCTTCAAAATACCACAAACCCTGATTGTGATTTTTCACTATTCCACAATCTCCGATGCCGTGGACTTGATCTATTAAATCTGCACAAGCGAATCAAAGATGTTTGAGATAAAAATGATTGTGTCTTTTCAAGATTTTCTTGAATATATGTGTAATTAAAATCCAGGCCTATGTTTTGATTTATTATATGATTTTTGAAATATATTTTGTTTTGTTTTGTTTTGGGGTTTTGATCTGCACAAGTTTATGGGCTGAATATGGTACTTGTTTTATGGGCTTTTATTGCACATGGGATTTTCAGATACAAATATTTTATTTTGGGATAAAAAGTGTAAATTTGGTATGATTGTATGGTGGTTGTAGATGATGAAGGGTGGTAGTGGTGGCGGTGAAGGGTGGTGGTGGTGGTGATAGGTGGTTCCTAATTTCAGAAATATATATATATATATATATATATATATATATATGGTTATAAAAATAATATCTTAAATTATTTTGTTTTATTTTTACATAATAGCCCCTTGATATAATTTATCTTACACAATAACCTCTTGAATGCTGAAATTACAATAGTACCCTCATGTGCCTTGCACATGACTAGATTTAACCAAAAAATCTAATTGGGTTTGGCCTAAAGGACAAAACGTGCAAGATTTTGAAAGGTAAAGGACACCGCCTATCAACTTTTGCGCTAAAGGACAGCGCCTGAAATTTGATGCAAACATAAAGGACAAAACTTGTAATTTACTCTATATATATATACATTAAAATTATCTCAACTACAATTGTCAATTCAAAACAATTATACCCAGGGAAACCTAGGTTGGATCCTTGAGCCAAACGAGTTTTACCGGTAATTTCACCGTCGTGCCTACGGGCGGGTGGGTTACCGGGTTTTCCCCGGAATTGGTGGTGGACTCGGGTTACTCTCGGAGTACTCTGTTTATCCAGTGGGTGCCCCGAGAGTACTCGAGATTAAGTTTGTTGGCCGTTCAAAATAAAAAAAAAAAACAATTATAAAACAAAATAATATTTCAAAACATGTGTTTTTTATTTTATTTAATGAAATAATTCGATTAATTTAAATTAAATTTTCCTGTCGCAAAATTCGAGTGAGTATTTTACAAACCAAAAGAACCAATTCCAACTAAAGCCAGTCAAATGGTTTTCAACTTTGTCAAAAAACCGAATCACACAACAGCATATCTAACTCCTATATTTCCGATTTGCTGTTCCAATTCTCCCTCACACAATCCCCCTTTATTAGATATTCTGATTCCTCCTACAATCCTGCATTCATTCTCTCCATCCGCCATTCTTCCTCTTCATTTCCTCAATCTCAGGTTCTTCTTTCCCCTTCCCAATTTCATATTTTGTTACATATATCTAATGTTTACATGTATCTATATTCATTGTATGTATATCTGTGTTTGAAGCCCACGTTTCCCTGAATTATATGTTTATTGTTATGAATGTGTTCATGTTGATTGATATATTCACTTGATTTACGTGATCTGTATGCATATGCATGAATGTAGCCAACATGAGCTGACGTGAATCATTTAATGGTATGTTGTTACATTCAGGTGCGGACCTAGGTAGACAGTTGGGTGCACCACTTGAAAATTTGGTTAAACTCCTCGTTCGCACCCACCATGAAAATATTTTCTGGATCCGCCACTTTGTTGATATTTCTTTTGTTTTAATGTTTTCAGGGATCGGTTTGTGTTTTAAAGGTCGAAACCGACCTGCAAGCAGCGTTTTCGGTGTTTATATTTTGATCTTCAGTTTTTCAAGATAATAATTGCGTATAAGGTTGAGGATTGCAATTGTATACAATGAGGACCTCTTGGGCTGATGCTGTTGATAATGCAGCTTCGGGCTCTGACGGTTATGGGGTTGGCGGGGGCTCCCGTAGACCTGCATATGTTCCACCTCATCTTCGTAACAGGCCACCCACTCCTGAACAAATGGCTGGCCCGGCTCCATCAAACAATGGCCCACAACCTGGTAATGATAGGGTAGGATATAGTGGACAAACTAGCGGGTCACGGTGGGCTGGTCCTAGGTCAGATTATGGTAGACCGGGATATGGTACTGGCGGGCGTGGTGGTCGAGGTGGTGGCTGGGGAAGCCGAGGTGGCGGTTGGAGTGGTAGAGAATCAGAAGCCAACCCGTTTGGTAATGATGAGGTGGATGAACCTGAGGAGATTTTATCAGACCATGAAAGTAGTGGTATAAATTTTGATGCTTATGAGGATATTCCTGTGGAGACTAGTGGTGTTAACGTGCCACCTCCAGTTAATACATTTGCTGAAATAGATTTAGGGGAAGCTCTAAATCTTAACATTAGGAGGTGCAAATATGTCAAACCAACACCCGTGCAACGTTATACGATTCCCATTTCGCTTGCGGGTCGAGATTTGATGGCATGTGCTCAAACCGGGTCTGGGAAGACAGCAGCCTTTTGTTTTCCCATAATCAGTGGAATAATGATGGCGCAAGCTGTACAAAGGCCACATGGTTTTAGGACAGTTTTTCCGCTCGCGCTAATATTGTCTCCTACAAGGGAGCTCTCTTGTCAGGTTTGGTTCCTGACCGATTTCATAGATGACTTTATGTTCTTGCTTGGTTTTAAAAAGCCCACTTGAGGCTCGAGGCTGGTAAGGTGGTTGGAGAAATGCCTCAGAGCTTTGAGGCGACACCTCATGCTCATCTGGGTCAAATTTAGGGTATGTAGGACGCTGATATGTAAAAACAATCGGGATGAAGAGATAAATGGTTTACTCGATACAAAGGACACAGATGCAGCTTTGGTTATACATAAAGATTATTTGGGGCCTTTGTGAAGTTCTTGCCTCACTCCCAGCGCCTTTGTGGGGCCTAAACGCCTTGGAGTGGCCTGCCCTTTCTTTAAAACCAAATGTTCTTGAAAATTAACATGTGTATTTAATGTATTTTTATGTTTAATTGTATGTAGATACACATGGAAGCTCGAAAGTTTGCTTACCAAACAGGTGTGAAGGTGGTGGTTGTTTATGGAGGAGCACCGATTAATCAACAGGTAACAAAAAGTATATGTTTAAAATTTTGAACAATTTTGATGCCACAAAAACATTATGTTCAAAAAGTCGATTTGTTTTACTGTCACAAATAGTTTTTGTTAGGATTGAATAATTTTGGTGTCACAAACTAAACTATGTTACAAAACTGAGATTTTGGTGTTGAAAAAGTTTATGTTATAAAGTTGTATTTTTTTCTGAATTCTGTTTATTGGTGAATATTTTTGGCATGGGTAGTTACGAGAGCTTGAGAGAGGAGTTGATATCCTTGTTGCAACTCCTGGAAGA